>SWBJ01000139.1:0-116506 GCA_024195555.1 Aureobasidium sp. EXF-12298
GAACATTTTATTCACACTGTTTGATCCTTCCTAAGCCTATATTGTGCTGGTCGGACATGAACACAAAACACTGAAAATTCTGAGAATGTTGAATGGTAAGCTTCCTCATGTCCACATGACTGGTGCACCTTAGCTGACTGTTCTCGTAGCCCATAGCACTTGATGCTTGTCGACCGTTGCTATTTTGACTTCCGAGTCCTTTACTAACAACATGGTTCGTCAGGTATGCAGTTTGATCTCCAAACACACACTCCAATCATCATTGCATGATGATAAAACTTCGTACCGTGAACGGTTTGCCCGTAACGAAGGCTTATCCGTTGTGGACATGTATAATGATTTAATGGTATGTGTTCTCGTCATGATGCTTCCTCGCCTCAGTACTGACTGTCAACAGAGCCTGACTGCAATCACACATCCTACTTTGTTCGACTGAAACATCGAAGGCCATTGCTGATTGCCCTGGCATAGGTCAAGTATATCTCGACATGTTGATCCTTCCGCCATCTCAAGCTGTAAGTTCTCGCTGCTACTGCCCATATTCCCTCGCCCTGCATAATGATGAACAAAAATGATATTTCGCTGTGTTCTTACTGAGACACGTCTTTGAAGATACCATCACCTTGGAGAACTGACCTTTGCCCTTCCACACACACATTTTATCCACAATCACAGCCAGTGGATTCTGTTGCTGACCAGTAATAGCTCTTTTCAACCAAGTTAGCAATAATGTATAATCAAATACTCTATCACCAATCTTCTCTTGTCCTTGATGTACTGTGTTGTTGTGCTCGTTCCTCGTATCTCGAATCATCATCGTTCGTGACATTGTTGAACTTCGTTGGCACGGCCGAGCCTTTCACCACCACCCTTTTTGATCGATATCAACCTCATTGACTTCCTGCTCGATCAAAGTCGTGTTACTTCTGGCACAAAAACATCACAAGACAAGTCTATCTTTCTTTGCTCGTTGCTGTGCTCGCAGCTCTGACTTGTCAACATCGCCAAGTCCACAACATCCAGTCCATCTAGTTCTCTGCGTCCTTCACTTACTGGTTCTCGATACTTCATCACTCTTCTTCGCTACGTATAGTTTCTTCTCTCTATACTTGTACATCTCGCACACCAAAGACTCGCCATGGCTCCGATTACACCGAAAATGAAAAAGCAAGCCAGTTCTGCCAAAAGAGTGTATGTCACTCACATTAACTACCATCACGCTTGACTAACAGAATCAAGCCTTAGCAATACCACCTCCTCACCTGCTAGCCCAATCTCTCGTATACGCAAGTCACAGAGAGATGCCCCTGAGTAAGTAATACCCTTCACTCCCTCTCCCTTTCTCTCCCTTCACTAACCGACCATCAGCCTTGGTAATGAAATGGTCTTCGTCATCCTCGGAACCGGTCCAAAAGCATCCCGCGAAACCAAAATCTTCCACAGAAATCTACTCATGTCAATCTCTGGCTTCTTCGCTACAGGCGTGACCTTGTCATTCAAAGAAGCCTCCACCGGCGTTTTCGAACTAGAAGAAGAAGACTCGGACACTTTTTCCGTGTTTGAGCAATGGGTATACAAAGACCGTTTGTTTATCAAGAAACCCAGCTCTTCCTCTGCTTCTGAGGATACCGAGGACGATTGCAAAGAATGGGAATGTTTGCCTCGCCTCTACACTCTCGGTGAACGCCTCGACGCCCCAAAATTTAAAGATGCGGTCATTTCTGCCATTATTGAAAAGGTCAATGAGAGTAAAGTTGTTCCTGACAACTGGGCTGCTTATGTCTATCAGAACACTGTGTCAGCATGTGCGTTGAGACGTCTGATTGTGGATTTTCACATCTTTGCTCATCAGGGGAAGTTGCTGAAGAAGGGAGCTTGTCCTGATGCTGAAGAGCTAGAGGTGGAGTTCTTGCAGGATGCGATGGAGAGGATGAGTGATGCTGGAAGCAGTGTTTTTGCTGCTGATGCTGGGGAGATGCCTTGGAGTGATGCTTGTGTTTATCATGAGCATGGTGAGGGTGCTTGTCATTTGGCTGATGACGAGGATGCTGCTGCTTCTCCCAGTCCCGCTCCACTGAGACGCAGTGCAAGGTCTGTACCTACCTCAAGCTTCCTCAATGCTGTAGGGTCATCGACTAATGCCAATCCTTTAGGTTCTCCTAGTAGGTGAGATATCGAAAGAGTGACGGAGGAAACGGTCTATGGATGAACGAAATCATGACGATCGACGGAACAACAAACGAGACATGAGAACGGAGCAAGAATGCGTGAAGGAAATGAAATACAACGAAAGAGGAGGTCTCAGGCGTTTCGTGATTAACATCGGAGAGTTTATGGGTTTATTATGAGCACAAGAATGGCAAGCATACTTACAAGGTCGAGAAGAAAGCTGAAGCATAAATGATCATGCCTTTCTCTCTGTATCTGCGTCACCATCCTCAGCCTTCCTCTTCCTCCTCTCCTCATTCTTCAATCTTTTCCTCTCCTTCCTCTCGATCTCCGCAAGCTCCTTCTCTTTATCAATAATAGCAACCATCTTCTCAGCCATCTCTCTATTCTTAATTCCCTCAGCTTCAATAGCATCAATAGCATAGCCATAAGAAGCATATACCTCTTTCGCCCATGAAGGACTCCCTCTCTTTCCACTCACACCTTCATCTTTCACGCCCTGTGCTAGCAATATTCGATCCCACTCATCCTCTCCTTTTGCAATCTGCATCTGGGCCTCCAAGGCCATCTTCCGATCTTGTCGTTTTTGGCGGTCGACGACGCGAGATTTGAGGTAGTGGGATAGAGCGGGGGGTTGGGGTTTTGTGAAGCGGAGGATGGGGATTTTGTTGGCGGAGACGAGGACAGGGATGCGGCGGCGAGAGGGCAGAGAGAAGGCTGGACGGGGTCGGGGTGCTAGTGCTGTTCCTTGTACAGCAGCTGCTTTTGCTTCTCGAGTTGGAGTTGGTTGAGGTGGAGTGATGGTGGTCTTGAGGGCGGCGGGCAGACGTGCCAGGACACTCTTGAGGTGAGAGATGCTGGAGGAGTTCCCAGCGATTGCAGCTTCTAGGTGGTCTAGTGCCTGTTTCCATCACCGCGTCAGAACTGATGGCTTTTAATAGAGATAAAGTCGAGAGCAAGACGTACCTCGTAGCCACCAGCAAAGCCGGCTGCCAGGGCCTGTTTACTCGTCACATGGCGGTTCTTTGCGAAGCTGTTCCTAACCGCAGCTTGTAGAACAGAAGCTTTAAGAGGCGGCGGTGCAGCTCGACATTTTGTCAAAAGGGCGCGGTAGAGGGCGATTGCTGTGCCAGATTCATGTCAATGCCTTGTGATACACATCAGAGAGGAACCAACATACCCGTCACACGATGCGCGCCGGACTTGTGGGGCGCGAGAAATGCTGGCATACCATTCTATCGTTCTGCATCCGAATAGGCACGAGTAAGCAAGAGTAGCATGACGTCTGAAGCCCGAAGATTTGCATCCTCGCGCCAGTGCTGCCGAACCGAGACCTCTATGTTTCATGTTTCATATTCCTTCCATCAATCATGCACGTGCTTTGCTAGCAACTGAGACACTCGGCTGGCTCGTTCACAATGTGGAATAGGGCAAGGTGACTTTGTGTAGACGCAGACATCGAGACAAAGTACGGAGACAGATCGAGTCAACCTTCTTCAAGGAAAATACATGTTGTACAAAGGAGATATCGAAAGAAGCTGCAACCAAAAACAAAAAGACAGAAGCCCAAACATATCAAGTGTGTATCAACCACCCACCAAGGTCTTGCGCCCGCTGGAAATGCAACAGATCCCTCCCATAGCCATTTGTCCCCCAAGAAATACAAACGAAAGTCCCAGAGTCCTACTCTTGATCAGCCAAAGACCAGAGCATTGAGGATGTGACCTTCCTTCCAACTCGTCTGGCTCAAGACCTTGTGTTCTTCAAGAATCTTGCCCATGTAGGCAAACTTGATCTTTTGCTCGATCCCAGCCTTCTCTTGCACCTTCTTGACCAGCACCGACACCTTTTGGTTTGTGCCCATCTCGACCACTACATCGGTGCCACGGTCGCTGAGTCGTGCTCTGACTGACACCATGTCACCAATCTTCTCCTCCATCGCAACGCCCTTCTCGGCGTCGATCTCGTCTTCTGATTCTTCGTGGATGTCCTTGCCTTCGATCTGAGGCTCTGCGACGAGATCCTCTGGGTCAGACACCACCCAGCCGGGAATCTCGTACAGCAGGCCCTTGTCGTCATAGACACCTCCTTTCTTCTGTCCACCTCTTCTCCTCTCGACACAGACTTTACCAGTCGGGCAGGTAGCACCAGTAGCGTCGAGGATGGTTTGCGCCGCCTTCAGGTCGCCAGATCGAAGGAGTTCCGACACTTGCTTCATCGCCGCCCACATCTCGGGTCGTCCGCTGACTCTGGTTTCGAAAAAGGCTTCGCGCTGCCTTGCGAGTTCTGACGGTGTCCATGGCGTCAGTGCAAGTTGGGGAGGCGAGTGCTTGACGGTGGGTGCGGCGCGCAAAGGCTGATTGGGTCGGTCGAGTAATTCGGTGGGGGTGTTTGCCGAACTCGTGCGTGAAGTTGCGCCGTGAGCAGTAGAAGACGAGGGATCCAAGGTCGCTTGACGGGCAGCGCCCTCATTGCCATCCGTGGCCGCAGCCCGGGATTCGCGAGACAAGCCACAGCCCTTGACAACAATCAGTATTCTTGTCGCTCACAGATAAGACGAGCAGGAGCGCATACCATTGTGTTTCTCACAATCTCATAGTTTGGCCAAACAGACTTGCTAAGGTATTACTTTGCCTCTTTTGAATAGAGACAGGGTTGGAACAACAGTCGATAGCTATCGTTATGAATGTGGTCGAAAAATGTTGTCGCGCCGTTGTACTTTGTGAGATTAAACCGGTGAGAACTGGAGGGGTTCAGAAGAAATGGGCGTTCACGGTCGGCAGTCGAATGCTGAAAAGGAAAAAGAAGGTGACGGCAGGCAAGAATAAGAAGGATCCCAAGGGAAAGGTAAAGTCGCGGATGTCCGAACGAAGGCAAGGCCAAGTTCAAGATGTCTTGGGCCGGCGACTAAATACTTTGGTAGAGATTTAATCTTTAAAGGGGCGGCGCCGGATCAGAGTCGAGGCTATCGAGCACACTGACGACTGTCGGCAAAGAATCGAGAGATGCACTCTGCAGACGGCGTGCAACACTTCAGAAACAAGACACAACAGTCCAAGAACTCGGCGGGAACCTCGTCCTGCTCTCGTCCTAAAATTGGCAAATCGACAACGCGGATACAGGAAAGTCCTCGTCATCAATCATGGCCGACCAATGACTTCAGAGCTGTGCCGTGGACCGCCCGTTTCCAAACTCTGTTCCGTCAGCCTTGTCCGAGGAACGTCGACTGTTTCAGCTGCTCGACTTCATCCTGTCTATTTTCCTCTACCAACACTCCAGATGAGCCCGCTACATACTCTTGCAGGCTATCCTTGCAGACATCCGCAGTACGGCCATATGACTATCCTGTCTACTCAAATCACATCTGCCGCGACCAGAGTCTCGGGACTTTATTCACGTAATCACCACGCCACTTTCGGGTTGCTCGTGGGCCTCTACCCAGCTGAATTTGAGACACTTTCGGCATCTAACCATGACAAGAAACGGAACGAGAAATGGAGTGAAAAATATGACAAACTTTCTATGAATTGATTATTAGTTGCAGAGCGAGCACAGGCCCGGGTACTTTCCCCTTTCCTCCCCTTTTCGTTATCAAGTGAAGTGGACAGGGTATCACGGGTATTCGCGATCAACAAGACAGTACCAATGAACAAACTTGCAGGAATCCCAAAAAATTGACAAAGCAGAAAAGACAAAACAAAAATCAATGCAGTAGTCATGTCCGACAACAACGAACACAACCTTTTCTGGCCGAACGAAATCGACACCTCGAAAAACGTGTCAGTGTGACGGGCATGACTGGGTATTAAGCAATGAGAGCGCTTCGTGGCCAGGGAAATCCAACGCTTCGCGAAATCTCATGTCTGAAACAAAACAAGCAGAATGAGAGGGGGTATCTGTATGTCAAAAAGAAATAACACATCAAACCAATTGCAGCGACCGACGCACTCGCAACGGTGAAGATGGGTCTTCAGCGTAATCGCTGGCCCACCAAATGTTCCTTCGAGGCATGCTACGCAGCGGCGGACACGGTGTGGTTGGCGGGAGTGTGTTGGGTCTCGCTGACGGGAAGACCAGCATCGACGACGGACTCCTCAACTTTGGGCTCAGCGACGGCAGGGGTGTCGACAACGGTGGGCTCGGTGGCAGTCTCGGTGGCGGGAATGGCAGGGACGGGCTCAGTAGCGGCGACGTTCTCCTTCTTGACGGGACGAGCAGCCTGAGACTTTGTGCGGAAGAGGCCAGTGACCTTGCCGAGCATCGACTTGTCCTCTTGAGGGCTCTCAACATCAGTCTTCTCCTTCTTGGCACCACCGAAGCCACCGAAGTAGGACTTGCGGCGGTTCTCCTTGGGAGTGGCGGCCTTGGGGGTCTCGATCTTGGTCTCGGTAGTGGGAACGATGGGCTCCTCGACAGACTTGTCACCAACGACCTCGGTGGTGGCGGCAGGAGCGCCGACAGCAGGGGCGGCGATGAGTTCATCATCCTTGGGAGGGACAGCAGGAGCGTCAGTGGTAGTGCCAGGAGCAGGGCTCTTGGATCTGGCCTTCTTCACCAAGCTGTCAAAGAAGCTCTGCTTGCGCTCGGCCTCGGGTCTGGTGAGGGTCTCAACCTTGGCGGCCTCAAGCTCGGTCTCCTTGGGAGCCTCGGTGACGGGCTCAGTGATGACAGGAGTGGTCTCAACTGCGGAAGGGTCGAGGTTGGAGTTCTCGGTAGTAGGCTCGGGGAGCACAGGAGGCTCGGCTGAGACAACGGTCTCCTTAGGAGGGACAACGGGAGCAACTTCGCTCTCCTTCTTCTCGCTGGTAGGGCTGCGGACCTTGTCGAAGAAGGCACCGAACAGACTGCTACGCTTGTTGGTCTTGGGTCTCTCCTCGGTCTTCTTCTTCTCCTCGATAGGCTTGGATGAGACGCTGTTGACAATAGGCTTCTCTTCAGCAGCGGCGACCTCGACAGGCTTCTCCTCGGCAGCAACGGCAGCAGCCTCGACAAGGGCAGCGGAGTTGGCATTGGAGACCTCCTCAACGTTGGCGGGAACATCACGGGTAGGCTCGACGACGGACTCGATGGGCTTCTCCTCGGCGACCTTGGCCTCCTCGATGGGTGCGTCAATGACACGGGCAGCTACAACAATTAGTATTATCAATGGACGATATGAAGACAGGTCGACTTACCAATGGCCTCGGCCTCGAGAGGAGCAACGGTCTCGGCAACAACGGGCTCCTCGACGGCCTCGGTGGCGGGAATGCCAGCCTCGATGGCCTTCTCCTCGGCCTTCTCCTCCTTCTTCTCTCCCTTCTCGGCATCGTGCTCGGCCTTCTTGCCCATGATGCCACCGAAGAGGCTGTGACGCTTACCGTTGCGAGAAGCAGAGCGGCTCTTCTTGGCCTTCTTTGCGGCGGCATCGGCATCAGACGAAGATGAGCTCGAGGTGGATGTGGCACGAGGTCTGGAGGTGGCACGGGAAGCGTCAACGCTCTTGCGGCCAGCACCAGTGTGAGGGGCGTGAGACTTGACAAGACCGGCGAAGGTCTCCTTGTAGGACTCGCTGGAAGTGACAGTATCCTTGTTGGCCTTGGCCTCAGTCATGGCCTTCTCGATGGCGACGAACCAAGCATCGCGCTCGGCATCGCTGGCGGCCTTGAAGGCGTGCTTGTGGTGGTGGATCTTGAAGCTGAACTCGTGGCCAGTTGCCTTCTCGAGGTCAGTTGCCTCGGACAGGTTCAGGACACCCTGGGGGTGCTTCTTGTCGTCGGCGTGCTTGACAAAGTAGAGAAGGCCCTTGCCGGTGTGGCTTGACCAGGCAGCGGTAGCATTGCCAGTCTCGGGCTTCTCACCACGAAGGTAGGTGCTGAGGTTGTCAACTGAGACGGGCTCCTCGCCCAACCAGAAAGTTCTCTTGGAGAACTTCAAGCTCCTGCTCTGTGGTTAGTGTTTGATGCTTAACGATTTGCTGACATGTGCTTACTTGATCAGACCAGGGGCCTTGTAGCCGAGGATGCCAGACTCGATGGCCTTGGACTCCTCAGTAGTGGTGGTGGCAGGGGTCTCCTCTGCGGCGATAGCAGCGGCCTCGACTGCAGGGACAGACTCGCTGACTGGGACCTCCTCGACGGCAGCAGGTACCTCAGTTGCGACGTTCTCGGTAGCAATGGGCTCAGATGCAGCCACTACAGGGGTCTCGTCGACGACGGGCTTTGCGGTCTCCTCAACGGGGTCGACAATAGTCTCTTCAGGCTTAATAACAACGGGCTCTGCAATGACAGGAGCTTCTGCCGGAGCGGCAGTGGTGTTGTGAAGGTCAGACATTATGGATGGTGAAGAGAAGGGTATGAAGTCGTAAAGCTGGCAGGAGCGAAGCAGAAGAATGTCAGCTTGGAATTCTTCAGGTGGTGTGATGGCCAGGGGGGTCACGCGGACACGGGCAATTGCTGGGATCGCAAGATGGGCGTGCTGTCTTTGATACACACCTTGTATTAATTAGATGTAGCTGACAATAAACTTATCAGGGGTCTCCAGCTCGAGCTAGCGCCGTTCTGCAGCGATAAGCAAAGAAGCTCTGTTTGGAGGGGAGGAAGTAAGAGGCTGAGAAGTGGCACAAGAGTAGAGAATGAAGAGAAAAGATGGTCTAAACAGCAGGTGCAGTAGAAGAAAAAGGATGGCTGCATGTGATTGCAACGAGATTACCTCCTTCCAAGGGGTTGCATCCCGGGTCAAAGCTCCCTAGACTCTGCTGCGACAGGCGAAATTTGCAAGGCCTTGGGCAAGACGCGACCAGAAAAAACATCTGCGAATGCGACAAGACGTGCCTGTGATTTGCTTTGAATTTGGTCTATCCCGAATAGATTGACTCGCGCGGCGCCCGTTTCAGCTTTCCTAACCGCTCGGCCGCATCCTCGACCAGGCACAGAATCAACGGCCTCTCTGCCAGCATGCTCTGCAAATAGACTGTGTTTGTGCCCTCCGTCTACAGCTGCCGACTGTCGCAACACCGAGCCCAGCCTTTTCCCCTGCTTCTCAAGTGCACATGATGCCTGCTCCCAGCCCTCGAGCAGCATCAGATGCGCAATCCCAGTCCCAATTCTTCCATGTGCAGACACGTGAAGACTGGTCTCGTGTCACTTCGTCTCGTGACAGAGTCGAGTCAGAATCGCATACCGCTATTCGACTCTTGACTGGCTCGGCCGATCATCACTGTACTTCCACTCTCCGTTTGACAGGGCGTTAACGCCTTGCCGCAGATTCTCAAACAATAAACACATCACTACTTTTCTTCCTACCACCGTACTTTTTCCCTGCAGCTGCGGCTCTAGCACTGTGAAACGCCGTGTTTAGCGGACAGCTACGGCGCTTTCCATGACCTCCCTGCGACCGCAGTTCTCTTCCACTGCGTCCCTGAGCATCATCGAACTCCAAGACTGCCGCTCGGTGTTCTGTTTGTTGCTTGGTCCAAACAGAAACACGTCATTTCCCTAGATGGTAGATCTTCAGCTTTGGTATTCCCTCCCGCACACCAAAGCTCGAGATGCCCCACTTGGTGTCCGCAAGGTGGTGCTACCCGTACGCAGGGTTCGGCCACAGGGTCGAGAAACCGAGCATCCCAACCTCCAAAAGCCAAGCCTCCTGGCTTGAGATGCTTAATTTACCACCAACTTCACCAGCGGCGCCTTCATGGCTCTACTCAATACCTAGCCTAGGCGTTTCGTTCAGGCCTTCGGCGGCTAGGTCAGAGAACCCTCATGGAAGGAAAACAGCGGTGACTGCACAGTCAGAAGGTGAAGAAACGTCGTTGCTCGTAACCTTCTAGCCTACCAGACTTTTGGCAACATCACAACACACCAATACACCCCTTCTCACCGACTATCTTGAGGTGTTCCTACTTTTCCCGCTGCAGTCCAGTCGACGGTCTCGGCGGCGATCGAGATGGACAATGATTGATCCCTCTACCAAATTTTAGAAAAGTTCACAGACTTGGTGGCTTGAGACACAATTACGGCAAAGAAAAGCCTGGCGGCAGACCATCAACCCCGGCAAGAGAGCTAAATTTACCTAACCCATCAACCTCAACGACTATTATGACTTCCACGACAGATCAGGGCTGGGTGTTTTCTACTGACCTCCATGTTTAGTCACCATCGACCACTGTTCGTCCAATGACCATTGAGGAGTAAGAGAGCCACCGATCTGCATACGTGTCTGCCATGTCCAATGTAACGATGTCTGAAACATGATACTGCATCGCTGTTGACCGTTCGTGAACCTCTGACAAGGGAGGTTGGTTGGGCCGACCGATATTTAGTGAGTCGCACATAACCGACAACGGCACTTCTGTCCTTCCCTCCGCACATTATCTGCCCTGCTCACTGTACGACAACTTTGTGATCGCACTGCAGTACTCGAGAGACCTTGAGACCCGTTGTATCAACGCATACAAAGCGCTGGACGCAATAACTATCTGTCGACAGTCCGACCCTGACCTAAATATAAACTTCATCTATCACTAAACTACCATTCCGAAGCGTACCAACACAATATTTGTAACACATGGCACTTTTACACGCTGACATAGCACTACAAGGAAACAAGGTAAGTGCCGGTATTGTGATTAGTAGGCTCTAATCACCCAAATGTGACTTTCCGTGTACGACAGAACTACTACTCATCCATCACCTCGCCAGTACGTAAAATCTTATACGACGTCACGCCCTCAGGCTTCTTAAACCAAGTATGCTTATGCAGCGCAAAACTCTCCATCTCAGGCGTAGGAATCACCGGCATCATACCCATCTTGACAATAGCCTTACCAGGCAACATCCCAACCTTACTCATGACAGGACTAGATTCAATGTCAGCAACTCAACCCATCACACTCTCCCCATAGATAAACTTACTTCCCATCCACAGCGCAGAAATATCGATACACCGGGTTCCCGCTATTAGTAGCTTTATCCTCATAGATCTTCAGTGTGCCATCTCTATCGTTTATATCCACTTTATCCTCTTCCATGATCAAGTTGGCGGAAACCACCGACCCTGATACTTTTCGGCAATTTGCACAGTGGCAGAGGTGACCCCGTGGTTTGGTGAAGAGCTCGTTGTCGTGGATTGTCACGGTGATGCTGCCGCAGAGACAACTTCCCGAAAGAGAGTCTTTGAAGGAAGATAGATCGTGTTGTTTTGGGTCGCCTGTGAGGTGTGACATTTTGTGGATGAATGGTGGAATGAGAGATGTGAGATTGAAGATACAGATAGGAATAGGAATGGGAGGATAGGTTGATGAATGGATGGGTGTTGTAGAGGTGATGTTATAACTCCAAAGTATAATAGGCTCTGTTACTCCGTATCCCCGCCATGATTGCCGCGGCCCCCGCAATGCATACCTAGGCATTGGTAAGCTCCAAAGGATATAGGCAATGGAAGCTCCTCGAAAATTATCCATACAGTACTGTAATTCGATTATGTACAATTCATACAACTCAGACAAAAGAAAATACATAGAGGGAAAAACGCCACGCTCTCGCAACTTCTGGAAAGAATAGGCAAATCAAGAATGCAAAGGTCGCCCTGATTCAGTCTATTCTCAACTCCAAACAATACACGCTTGCTGACAATACACCTTGACCAACCGTTCCTCCTCTTCAACTAACTTGATAATCGACCGTGCCATGCTAATAGATACAAAATAAGGTGCAGTCCAAAGATACAACATTGAGGGCACAGATGTGCGATCAACTAGCGGTGATAAGAACATATCTGCAGAAAAGGAGAAACAAGTCAGCAATCAGATATCCAAACCGAACGAGCAGAGATCAGGACTTACGAAGTGATGGCATTCATCCTCTCAGCACTCAACTTCATGCCAACCTTCAACATCTCCTGGGCCACCGCTGGCTCCTTATCTTGCATCCTCTCCCAAGCCTCCAGCGTCAAAAGCCAAGCCACGCAATCCATCTCGGCCATGACAGTACTAGTACGTGCAGTCTCGGAGAAGAAAGGCAGTTCACCACAAGTCGTTCCGGAGACGATGCTTTCGTGGTAGCTTCCTTGATCCAGGTCGTATTCTGCACGTAGGATACCCGATTGCAGAAGGTAGAAGCCGTCGGGCTTATCACCGCGTGAGTACAGGATTTTACCTGCCGGGTAGGTGCGAGGTTCGAAATAAGACACGGCGCGGAACCAGAAGTCTTCGTTGCGTGCCGTGAGACCTTGGAAGGATTGCAAGATAAGCGGAAGCGGTTGCTTAAAGTGCTTCCAGCGGTTGCTATCGCCATTGGGTCCACCTTTGGATGCCAGAGTCGTCGTGGCAGCTTGGTGCAGGAAATTACGTCTAGGTGATCCTACATTCATGTCTATCGATGTAGGTGTTTGTATAGTTAGGGTCGAGGGGATGTCGATGTTCTCAGCAGAAGCTTCCTTTTGCTGGTTCTGGGCTTCGATTCGTTGCTTGTCGGACAGAATAACCAGCATCTCGTTCTCGCAGGCTTCAAGCGCACCGTTCAGATCTTCAAAGACCTTCGGAGGTGGAATTGTGGAGTCTTCGACAGGGTCTTCGAAGAGACCGACCATCTGAAGACTCCTACCAATCTCGCCCTCGAGACTTACCGCCGCTAGAGCTAAAGTCACATCGCGGCGGTGCAAGATTCGGTTCATTCGGTTGAAGGCTTCTGCTGCCGAGAAGTCGATGCCGGCGACGTGAGAAAAGTCCAGGATGAGGTAGCGGATGGGTTCTGCTGCAAAAGCTTCTGCTTCTATCAGAGCTCTGACCTTCTTCTCGACCTTGACAATACTGCCAAAGAAGAGATAACCACCCAGCTTGACTACGTGAATCTGAGGACCAACTTTGTGTAGATATTCACGTTGACGGGGATGACGGCGTACAGTCGACTCGGCCACAGCACCGGAGAACTCGGCACGAATGACAGTCTTGCGTGATGTTTGTACAACATAGACCAGACAAGCAAGACCGATGCCAACGGCAATACCGACAACGAAATCATAGGCACCCATTACCAACGAGATGATGACAATGGTGGCATACTCCAGACGATGCAGTCTTCCGTAGGTGGCCCAGATGGCTTCTTGCGCAAGGTCGATACCAAGCATGTAGATCAAGGTGCCAACAACCATGACAGGCACGTAGCCAATGACGACGGGGCCAGCAACCAGGAGACCGAAGGTAGCCAGAGTCAACATATAACCAGCGAGACGGCTATTGCCTCCGGTCTCGATGAAAAGCACACTGTTCACGAAGGCCAGATAGTTTTGGATACTACCAACGCAACCAGACAGGGTGTTCGAGATGCCGTGCATAATCAACTCTCTATTGACACTGACATTGTCCTCTTGCACGACGATGGCCAGGTTGGGGACGTTGATAGGAACGTGCAGAATACCGAAGAAGGTGAGGGCGAATTGAGTAGGCACAGTCATCCAGATGGCGTTCCAGTCCACGAGATGGAACTTATAGTGGCTGTAGAAGTTATAGAAGGGCAAACCAGCTTGCGGAGCGTCAAAGACCCAGCCTTTGCGGCGAAGGGTATCCATATTGAGGTCGGGGACTGCAGCGACGACAATGTAGAAAATGGCGGTGATAGCAATGTAGTATGCAGGAACAAGCCATGGGCGGTCGTAGTAATGCTTGACGGTCAACAGGAGAATGGCGAGGAAAAGAGGGGGTAGCCAGAGCACGATGGTGTCTGCTTGGAAGAGCTTGTGAAGAACGGCAGAAGTGAATTCGAGATTGCCATCCAATCTTGCCGAAACTTCAATACCAGTAACGAACAAGAAGATGCCGACACCTCCGATACAACCAGTAAGAATGCTGTGAGGGAAGAAGTTGACAAGCGTACCCAGCTTGGCAGCACCGAGACCAAGGAAGACCAGACCAGTGAGAATAGAGCTCATGGCATAAGAAGTGATGACTGTGGCTCTCAAGGCATCGGGGTTGCCAGTGCCCATTCGGCCCATGATCATGTAGGTCATTTTGTGGAAGAAAGGCACGACCTCGATCATCTCGGAGCCGACACCTCCACTGAAAATACTTCCGCTTGAATAGGTCAACTGGGCAGTGATGCAACTGACGTAGAACATTGATACACCATCAGCACCCATGCTGGAAAAGACCTCCTCGCCAAGGGGGAAAAGAATGATTCCGTAAGACAGAGCATCCAGGAGATTCAGAAGGACACCGAGGAAGACAGAGGGCATGACAAGGGCGGGCTTGACAACAACCGTCTTGAAGACTTGTTGCATGTCCCATTCCCTGGGGTTGGTTGCAATACGGTAACCTTCGGCCGCCACTTTTCGTGCTGAGGGATAGGCATGCTGCAGCTTCTGCCATGACTTAACTCGCGGCAGTCGTTGACTCTCGACGTCAGGCTCATCCTCGTCATCGTCCTGAGTGCCGTCCAAAGTCTTGTAGGCGGAGGCTCGTCTTGACGAGCGCCTGCCGAAAAGAGGTGTCTCTTCAGTTGCGTCATTGTCGCCAGCTTCACTGACAACCAGACTCGGGACGTCGCTATAAGGACGAGGACGGGGGCGTAATTGGCTGTCGTCGTGCTGCCACAGCATGTTGGGCAGGTTGGACGACGAAACCTCGGGCGAGACAGGCTCAGACTGCTCCTGGATAACCTCTGGTCGTGTTTGTCCCTTCTGTGGCCTTTCATCATCACCCACGGACCTTTCTGAATCAACGCTCTTTCTGTGATGGGCCACTTCAAGCGACTGTCTGGGAGACGAAGCCGAGTCGAAGCTTCTACGATGGGCGGACGAGTCCTGGGATTGACGGTTCGGGGCTTGCGAAGAGAGCTGGGCATCCGAGTCACCTAGGAACGAGGACGAGAGCTCGGCTGTCTGCTCGCGCACACCCGAGGAAGAATAATGAAGTGGTTCTGGTGGTTGGCGCATTAGTTGGGACTCTACGCAGACATTGGCGTCGACTGCATCTTACCCTGGAAACCGTGAGCAGCATGGTGGATATACGACCTGCTGGGCGTCTTGTACGAGGAAGGCAGAGCCGAGATTGAAGTAATTGAGCGAGCTCTTGCTCGGTGACCAGTGGAGCGCGGGCGTGTTTCCTGGGCCTCGGGGTCGTCCTGCTGCTGCTCGTCATTGGAGAAGGGCAGACCCTGCTGGAAAGACGAGGCATCCGATGGCGTGCGGCCACGCTTGAACAATCGCGACATGGTGCGACCAAATCTCGTCAAGTCGACAATTTCTTGTTTGACGGATGCAGCGGCTATTCGAGGGATTGGTTCCAGCAAATGCGAAGAGACGTGGGCTGACTAGACAACAAGAGGTACGCTGACCCAGAGAGCCAATTGATGATATTTCAAGTCTGCATCAGGTTGAGAGGCAGTGGGGAGTGCGAAAAAGCAGACACTATACTAGTATCAACAGTGACAGGATTCAATTAGTTGCTGAGATAACAGCAGCTGGAGGCCGCATCCACCGGCTAACACACGTCCACCAGAAAAACGTCTGGCTGGCCTCCCGTCAAAATCCCTGCTCCACTTTTGCTCAAACTAAAAACTACCTAGACCTCAATGAACCCTCCCTGCCAAGTCGCGACTCCCTCTGTACACATGAGCTCTTGTCATCCTTCCTCTGCCACGCTCATGTGTCGACCGTCCTCTGTCCTCAATTGATAGACATGTCCAACCCAGAACAATTTCCGCTTGGCAGTCATGTTCAAACAGACGTCATCTGGGCGTTTTTGTCGTGACGGCGATCCGCGAACTACCACAACATCAATGTGGTCGCGAACCTCCCCACACGCCCTGATTCGTACCAGCCGGCCATCCGACCCTTGGACCCGCTTGCTTCGCGCGTCGGCCGCCCATGTCAATGACATGGGTCCAACTGACTTGTATGCACATGTCCTCTCATGCAGTATGACCACAGCGCTCGCCTTCTTGGCTGTCCTCTGCCCTGTCATGTCTGCTGTCGAGACTCCACCCGAGTCGGAGAAACCTGCAATGTGCCATATGATGGTGATACGATCTCGGGTGCTGGCATGCTGAAGATTTTTCAACAGGGTGAGGCTCAACTGAGCTTTTGCAAATAGCCTTGCTGTATTAAACGCTCTACGTCTCCTTGGCGGACATAGAATTGACTGTTCTTGGTGAGGTTGATAGCCCTGACGAGTTGTGTAAGTAGACGGTGCTTGAGCATTTCTGACCCAACTCACCCGTATTCTGTTTGAATCTCGCCGGCATCTTTCAGGACGCGAACGTCGATGAAGAGATCGGTAGGCGGATCCAGACTGCCGGTCAAATCAATGTCGGTCCATTGACCCTTGTAAGCGGCCAGGAGATCGCTGTACAGACGGACGTATTCCTCTTCCTCGGGACTGAGACTGCTCTTGCTGTCTTCGGCATTCATAGCTTGGGGTTCGGCAGATGTCTGGTCGTTCCCGATGATATCAATGCCTCTCCAGCACATGTCTTCCAGCTTGTCGGTGCGTACACGGTGGTAGGCCAAGAGACAACGTTTGTTGCGACGCATGCTCAGGTGGTTGACCAGGAGAGCGCATGCTGTAGCGGGGTCTTGAGAGGGGTTGAAAGAAGAACCAAAGGGTTCCAACAAAGAGTTGACTTCTCGGTTGAGTTCGCGGACTTCACGTACTACGGTACGGACGAGCTCGGTTTGGTAGGCTGGGAGCTGAGGGAGTCCCTGGGTTCGCTTTGCATGTTGCACCTAGACTAGCATGTCAGTCAATTGGAGGAGAAAAGGACACGAACGCGGTATACCAACTTGTTGCCGACATCTCCATACATTGTTGTGATGAGACTGGAGATTTTGTCTGATCGGGCATTCAAGAGAGACGCGACGGATTCGCGCCATGACGGACGCCCCCGTCAGCCACTTCCCAAGTTCGTGCTCGGCGCGCGTCGCTCTTTCTCCAGCTCGAGTCCATCGAGCAACATCCTTTTGCCTCTCAAATCACTCTCAAAGACACACGGAAGGGTCGATTGGTCGATGTGACTTTTATTAACGCTATCTCTCATGCAAATACAGACTTCATTGTGCCCCGCCACATATTCAATTCTCCTCCCAAAGTCACCCAAGAACTCCACCCATGCAAGACCGTGGGGTCACACTGGCATCTTTCCGATATCGATTCTATCACTCGAGGAACTGCTGATATGGTGAATTGTCTAGCATCCCTCCCAGCTGTGGATCCACAAGAAATTCTTCGTTCACCGTTCCCTCAGCAGCCACCTGTCCACCACCCATCTCGAATCCACCATTCATGGCATCCTGATAGTTTGCCGTGTCGAGTCCAGAGAGCTCATGTCCGAGATTGTAAGACGTGTGGTCGGGGTGCAGCAGCAGTTCATGGTCCATGAAGTTACCGCCGTGCTGAGGTGCTTGGTAAGACGGAACCGGTGTCGGTCCTCTTGACTGCAACAACTCGTGGTGCTGTCCGCCGGGCAGTGACACTAACGCTCCACTGGATCCAACCGATGCTGGTGTTCCGTTCATCACCATACGGTTGTCGTGCATCTGCTGACCCCCGCTGCCTTGCTGGTAAATCGCGTACTGTCCATGGCCGTTGGCGACCGCATATGAATATGGTTGGTTGTAGTACATCTGTGCTTGACTGGCAGCATATGGCTGGTAAGATGCAGAGCTTCTTCCGGCATCCGTGAGCTGCTGGTACTTCATATCTCCATGCGAGTAGTTGGCTGCATATGGATCTGTCATTCTTGGAGGCTGCTTTGCTTGTCTGGCCTGCCGTCCAGGACGATACTCGCCATCAGGTTCGCCTTCGGAGCTGTACGCGCTCTCGGGATAGTCCAGGATACGCTTCGGGAATTTGTTCTTCTTGGGCATGGCCTTTGCGGGTGCGAACTTGTACTCTGGGAATGCTCTCTGGTGGTTCTCTCTTTCTATTGTCGCCAACCGGTCGTAGTAGTCCTTGATCTCTTTCGGCTCAAGTTTCTTCCAGCTCTGACCAGTCACTTTCGACACGATCTGATGGTTGTTCTGATCACACCATTTCTTGGTTCGCTCAGCGTATGCGGAACGGTATAGCATGAACCTGTTCATAGGCCTTGCGATCTTGTTGGCTTTGGACACTTCCGCACGCCTCTCCTCCACCGATCTGTTGGCCCAGGCCTCCATGTCTCTCAAAGGTGTCTCTGAGTCCTTGGTCAAGACGCTCAACGGTGCTTGGAGTATGACATCTGGCTCAGGTGCCTTCTTGGCTCTGTTCTTCCTTACTCCGGCGATTTGTGATATGCTGGCTGCGGGTGTAGACCGTGAAGAACTCATTGGCGAATCCATGGGCTTGGTCACTCGCCCGCTTCGCGTCTTTCTGCTGCCATCGCTTCCGGTGTTGGGACGAGAGGCCGGAGTGCTGACGCCGACATCTTGGTAGCCGTAGTTGGTATCGTCGTATGGGCCCAGATTGCTGCCTTCTGGCCATCCTGAGTTGTCCTTGTCATGGTCAGCGTATTCTTGCAATTGCCCGAAAGAGTACTTACGAATGCGAAGTTATCATAGGCCTGGCCCTCATTGTAGCTTTCAATGTGGGACAGCTCGTGTTGGTTGTCCAAAGACGAGCCGTAGTGACCTGACTGAGTAAATCGGTTGGATGACATTGCGATTTGCACTATCGCTTTCGGATCGAAGCAGGACGTGGTGTTGCTTTTGCTGTTTCAGACGTTTGCTCGGTCTTTTGGATACACCGAATGTCGGCTTTGTTCAGTATGTTGAAACGACTGTTTTGTGGCAAGGGATAAAGCAAATGGCAGCAAAGAGATGGTGTCGCCTTTGGAAGTTGCTGGATTTGATCTTGATCGGCTACGGCTAAGTCACCAGCCTCGTACCAAGCGGTCTCGGATAAAGGTCGAAAGGGCTCCGAGTTAGTGTCACTCTGAAGCACAAAAAGCAAGATAGTATGCGTCTTCTTGGCCAAACACCTGCAAGCTATGACATGGTAAGCAAAGCTCTTGTGCTGTCAGAAGAACGAACAGGGTTGTATTCGTCCACGTCGACCACGTGCGTGGGTCAAAGACAGATGCAACGAACCTTGTCTCTTTCTGCAATCCCGCCTCCTGGATCGCGATATTTTTGGTCGATAGTTGGGATTGTGGCTGTTGCTGAGTGACAAACTATGGCTTTGAGCTATTGATTTGCTTGTGTCTCGACGCAGATGATCTTTGATGTTTGTTGTGTTAGACAAAGTCCTTACAACCTGGCAAGGCTTCCACAAGTCGGAATATTCTCCAAAGGAAAAAACGAAACAAGCAGAAAGACGATCAAGAGGTTACCAGGTTCTTTGTCGATTCGTCAAAGGTATTTGTACAGACTCTGTCCTTGAAGACGAGCAAGTGCCGATTGCAAACTTGTCGTTCTGCAAATGGTCGACTACTGAAGCCGGACAAGCATCACCGCATCCGTATAGGGAGTTGAAGCCTGGACCCCTCTGACGCTCTCCTGGCCCGCCCGCTTTGGGACAAGTCACCTCCAATTGGACCTGCTTTGCTGCTTTCGAAAGTCTACTCGGCTACTGTCTTTATTCAGAGCTCACTCGAAGTTGCGACAGTATTGGAAAGGATCTATGAACCATGTCTTCTACCAGCAAGATGGACTGCCCAGGCAAATCCTCGTTTCAGACAATGACGCTCCCAACTTTGATTGCAGCTGGCGACGCCACTACCTTGACTCTGGGATTGGCTGTCTTTCCGACAACTGACCCATCGCATCGGTACAGCGGGTAAGCCTCAGATCTGCAGGACCCACTGGTTTGCAGAAAGACAAGATGACCTGCATCATAAAACAAGAGGAAGCGTAGCGTGCTAACTCCGCCCGCCTTACGAGCGAATTCACCTCAGACTGCATGTGCTGTTTACATTCGGTACCTGTTGGGGCTGTTGCCCAATCGCTGTCTTTCTCGACGGAGGCCGCCGGACCCGGCCAACACCATCAACATTCCTACAAAAGTCGGTTCTGCAACTCTTGCCGAAACGGGACTTCAACGAGCATTAGCACACTACTCAAGGCTCAGGCTAGGCTGAAGTTGAAGCGAGGCCAACATCTCTCGACCATCATCCTCTGCTCTGGTTGAATTAGGCGTCATGAAGTCGTATAGCCAAGATAGACACCACATGTGGCCCTGGAAATTATGGTCACCCGGCCAGCGGCAGGGCGGTCCGCACATGCATAGGGCTTGGGGAGACACATTGTTTGGTCCTGATTCTCGTGACTGTGGAGATTTGAGGTATGCACGCATGCATGCACGTCCCAACACACGCAGGCATCCAACCCACCATTGCGGTCCTTGGAGCTTCTGTTTGGATGGCTCTACTGAAAGCAGCAGGCTAACTAACAAGCACACGAAGCCCCCTCATCCCTCGGCCGTAAAGCATCGCAAGACCCTCTTTCCTCGACCATATTTCCTCCAACACTAACAACCAGGCAAAATTCCGAGCTACTGCAAACAGTAGATTTCGGTGCCCCTTCTGACCCTTTTCGCATCGAGATAGCACGAGTGCGTAAGAAAAGGCATTGTCTCAGAGGAATGTACGCTAGACCTAGCTTTTGGCGAGTGCTGTCGTTTGTGTAACCACACCTTCCCCTCTCAGCTCCTTGATCTGGGGCTGGCTGCAGCTACCCGAGTGGAAGCACGAAGCACGAGCGCAGAGGGTTCTCACGGTTTGTGCAAGGCACCATGTCGCTCTTGCCATGGTCTACAGGTCCTCCTTCTCTTTGCTGAACGGTGATCATATATTTGCATATTGCTAAAAGTGTGGACACGAGGTTTGTTTCATCAATTTAGAGGTTTGGCAGGGTTTGAGTTGTGGTTTCTGAACCATTGACTGGACTTATAGACATCGACACTTGATTCTCGGCATGTTCAAGTGGACTAGATTGACATTTCCAGAGACAGATGTAAGTCTTGTGTTCAAAATTCGATCTCTTGCCCCGTGCAGGTAGGATCTTCTTTTCACCGGTCTGTGATAACGCTTGTTGGTTTCTTGTATCAGAGACCGAGCCAAGCAGGATCGGAGACACCGTCCAGGAAACAATGAATGGAAAGTTCTTCCTATTGCAATCCACAATCACTCGTTGTATCTTTGGTCATTGCCCATAACCTTAACTATCATTTATAGATCTAGTAGTCAGACTTCACCTAATAGAACCAGGCCACTGATCTGATAGCTTCGGCGCCTCCCCTCCCTCTTCCCAAGAAATGAAATAAAAATCTTCTTACTGACTACAATCATACCCGCAAACAGCAGTGTCGAGAGTGAGTGTAGGAATGTCTTGGGGTTGAAATTCTGGTTGGCTGTGGGTATGACCCTGACGCTAATTACATTCTCAGATATGGACGAGTGTATCTAGTTTGCATTGTAGACTCAGTCCAGAAATGGCTTTGTGATGACTCCAGTGATAGCTTATGAGGGTTCCATGCTGATACGGAGTTTTCGTAGACAGATAGGTGTAGATGGAAGAAACCCCTGATTTTGGAAGCTGTCCACCTTAACAATACTTCGACCTATCTTCGCGCCGTCCTATTCCTATCCTCTCTTCGAAACAGAATATCACGGCGAGGTGTCCGTATAACAATCGCAAGCATCGTCGTGATCAAAAAACATGGTTCATAACAGTTGCAGTATTGTTAATCAGGTGTTCTGAACCTAAACTACTACCGAATCTGAAATTAGACACTCACCACAATATCATCAGAGGAGGAGGAGATTCAGAGGGAGCAAATGCAATGAGCTTGTTTGTAGGGGTATTATGTAATTAGAAATAAAACCATGCGTGCGAGTCCGATTATCGCCTTGGACAAGCCTTGGAATAAATATGATACAAAGTTGGTTCGGACAAATAGGTGTAATCTAGAACATCTGGCGATCCCTCATCTCGACAGGAAGGAAGATCATGGTGAGGGCAGAAAGCCAGATACCACCAGCTCCAAGCCAGAGAATACCAGAGCTTTTTGCGGCGAGTAGACTTGCTCCAGCGAAAGGAGCAACGATACCGGCGATGCGGCCCAAGCATGATAGCATACCGCTGGCACTGCCACGGTAGGCGGTGTCGAACAATTCGGGAGCGGAAGCGTAGAGGACGGCATTGAAATACTGTTGACAAAATCAGCTCACGGGTTGGAGTCAAAATAGTTCGATTGGAAACTCACAGTCTGCATGATGTACTCGAAGGCGTTGAGACCGACATAGCCAGCTGTGTTGCTGACCTGAGTGTACATGGCCATGGCAATGCCCTGACAGAGAGCAGAGAAGACCAGCGACCATTTTCTGCCGACCAGAGGTAATTGGACAGACGCCATAGCAATGACAGCACCGAGAATACCAGGAGTATAAATGTAAATGTAGTGTAGGTAGGTCTCGGTAACAGAACCAGATGTGGTGACTTCGTTTCGTAGAAGAATCAAGGGCAGATATTGACCAGCAAGATTGAAGGACCAGTAATCACCCTGAAGGCAGGTTAGCAAAATTCGACTAGATGCGGTATTTGGGCACTCACCATGTAGGCGATAGCCAACAGAACGAAGATGAATGTCTGGAGCCTGTTGGTGAACAGAGCTTTGAGGTGCTTGAAGCTGTTGGCAGTATTGTGGAGAACACGCTTGAGCGTGTCCGCGGTGCTGAGGGGTTGACCAGAGACTGCAAGGTCGTCGGTAGACAAGGACGAAGCTTCATCGACAGCGGCGAGATGGGCAACAGTCAGAATGGGTGGAGGAGCCCTGTTGAACTTGGCAATATTGTGCAGAACTTGAATGGCCTCTTCCTCTCTACCTCTGCTGACGAGGAACTTGGGCGACTCTTGGAAGGTAAAGACAAAGAAGCGCAAGAAGAAGACGACCAGGGTGGTGCCTCCGAGAATGATGAGGGTGTATCTCCAGCCCATGTTGCTGTCTGAGGTGCAACAGGGTCTCTGGCCAGTGCTACAAGCGGGCAGAGTTGAATCACAACGCCACTTTGGTCTTGCAGCAGTGCCATATGCGATGCCCGTGGCAGCAACGACACCAATCGGCTGCCACAGAGATAGGAGAGCGACGAGGAAGCGGCGGTTCTGAGGGAGAAACTCGAGAGCGATAGTTGCGTCAATGGGGATGTTGCCGCCAAGGCCCAGCGAGGCAAGGAAGTAGATGGCGCAGATGGCACCGTAGTTGTCCTTGGGAGCAGCCTGATTGTGGGTAAGCTTGTGCAGCACGCAAGAGTTTCAGAAAACGTACCAAAATCAGACCAAAGATTGAAGTGATCAGACAGGTAAGATTGAAGGCCCAGCGACGGCCAATCACATCGACCAGAATACCGAAGGTGAAGGCACCAATGGCTAGACCAGCATTTGCACAAGCATAGATGTCTGCCGTGTGGGTATCAGACACGCCCATCTCCTGGTAGATGGCCGAAGCAATCAGACCCACACCCTGCGACCAAGCCAGATCCAAGAAGTAGCCAAAGCCGCACAGGAACCAGATACACCATTGGTACCTGCCCATGCCGAACTTGTCGAGCTCGGCATTGATGAGAGCGGCCTTCTTCTCAAATGGCGTGAGGGAGTGTGCAGATTGGCCTTTGAGGATGTTTCCAATTGAGAGTCCTGCCTCTGGTGCGACAGCGACTGTGGCCTGGCCTACTTCGGCTTCGGCCTGGGTCGACGACATGTGCCGGAGGCTCTTGTCATCTTGCGTCTGCGTGTCGACGCTCTTCTTCGGGTGCTTGAAAAAATCCATCGTGATGCTGCTTGTGTCACTCGACACTGGTGAATTGGTTTTGGGTGCTTCGTCAATGAGAATCCGTCAGGTGTGTCGCGAGGTAGTAGATAGGTCCTGTCGCAAGATAAGGTAGGTCCAATCGCCAAAGGGAATCTAGGTGCGGTATTGCAGGAAGGAGTGACCGCCACTCCTTCTTATCAAACGACTGACGACCGCAGGATTGATGCGCCACTTGGAAAATTTCTTGCTACTTTACCATCCATGTCATCCCACTTACCGCAAGCGGATACCCAAGAGCGTTTACTGCTTCTGCCCATGCCGCTATCCAGTAGCGAGCCCAATACGACCTGATGGCTTCCCGTCCACCTGCCAGGCCTCTGGAGAAGCTCTCTCACGTCTACCAACACCACTCAACCATGTAATTATCTCTTCTCTCACGATTGTATACACTCCAGACGCAAAACCACATGCTGTTGTTGCTGCAAACTTCAGGAATGGAAGCTGAAAAGCTCCTGCTTGTGACGTCGACACTATTGATCTGATCGTGCTCGGGCGATTTAAGGCGGGGGAGCTTGATGCTGATTGGCTTCCCACGCAAAACTCTATCTGCTATGTAGATCTTTAAACCCACTTCTCGGCAGCATGTAACCCTGATTGACCATTTAGGCGGCCACACTATGAAGTAGTGTCTTCGGCCATGACCGAGCACTTGATGTATCCACTGTATCGATTCTCCCCGTGGGCAGGTGCCTGTCTTGAGGCAGCTATAACTACACAATCATATATGGATCGAAAGTGTAGTCATGCAAGCACCCTCCCGCCTTTCTCCAGCAAGTGTTGTACATTAGCATGGCTTGGTGCATTTCTATATATCTCCGCGGGAAAGTTATTATTTGGACATCTTGACAGTCGTCAGTACACAGCGAAGATACATATTTTAGCCAGCTCTCGGCGTGGGGCATTCGAGACTCAGACGCAAATCGTGCAGAAGTAGTGAGCAAGAATCCTGTCTCCCAAGCCTTTTGACCGTTGACGCCAGCCCGCATGGACATGCATGACGGACGGACTATTTACCGCTTTTATCGCCATGTGAACTTGCATTTGCTTGTGCAAAGGTCAAGGCCAAGGCAATAAAATTGCAAGTGACGAATTGAATAGTCGAAGATACAACGCTCAAACCTCAGATTTCCATAGCTGAAGAGGCCAAGCTATCGCTTGCGCCCTCGAGCACACCCAGAAGGCGAGCATATGGGACGGTGATACGCTGAAGGTCACGGTGCTTGCCTGCAGCCTGATGTCAGCAACATTGAATGTAAGCGAGAAGAAAGAAACATATACTTACCCAGAATGAGAACAACCTCCTTGAGCAGCTCTTCTCGAGGCCACCCAACAAGATCTCCTTCCTCAGCCATCCAGCCTTGACCCTTCTCCTCGTCTGACTTTTCCTCTTCGTCCTCAAACACACTACCCATGAGTGAGCGCAGCAGCTCTTCGACCTTGGCCTTTGAGCCCTCGGCGCCGATACGCTTCGCGTACATGAGGAGATAGAGGTGGAACTCCTCGCGTGCACCCAAAGTCATGGCTGCTGCAACACGATTCTCCAGATGTGCAACACTCACAGCACTTTCAAACCCTTCATATCCTTCAGCCACAAGCAGTGTTTTTACCAGTCTCTGCAAGAAGTAAGCTCGACCACGCAGCAAAGATTGAGTCGTGGTATTGCGTTCGAGTAACGGAATGATGCCAGCAGACAAGTTTTCCGGCTTGAGGTCGTCGTCACTGGTTGATGTACCGTTGGTGCCTTTAGTAGTGGGTTGCACTGTAGATATGGATGTGTCGGCGGTGTTCCAGTACTGGCTGCCCACTGCCCACCAGGGCTCTGATAGACGTTGCCAGATGTACATGGCCTGCGAATAACTGTAGCCATCTCCGTTGGACAACCCTATTATGATACGTCCTTGTGAATTGAGGCGAGCAAACATAACAGCTGGTCCGTTCGTAGTGTGACCTTGTTGGGCTGTGGCAGCGATATCAAGCACAGGTGCGAGAGACACTGGCGGGTGCGGCGATGACAGGGTCTTGATGTTCCAGACATAGCACATACCTACCGCATTCACGCACAAGAGCCACCAGCCTCGGCAATCCATAATGACGGGTTGTGCATCGAGGATCAGAGCGTTGAGCAGCCTGCGACCTGCTGGCGTCCATATATGAACTGACCCGTCTTCACAAGCAGCAGCCCAGAAATTGTGGTTTCCTGTAACAAGCAAGACGGCTCGTGGTAGATAGTCTTGCCATATAGATTGGCCTCGTCGAGAAACCGTGAGACGGGTTGGGTCTCGATCCTGGACTCTACCTGTGCGTGCAGGACCAGAAGCATTACGCGCTTCGAACACCATTGACGATTCGTCACTGGTATCCATCTGCTGGCCTTCGTTTTCCTGGTGGCTGTTTGTGTCGAGGGGACGAACTATGGTCGCTCTAACCAAAGGCACTGCGAGTCTGACCTGGCTCGTAGTCAGGCTGGGATTGACAATGGCAGGTCTTAGTGGTTCAGCAGTCTCGGTTGTAGTCTTAGCAGTCGAGCTTGGTGGAACGAGGCCAGCAGCGGTGTTAACGACCACAGGTGTGGCTCCAGTCTGTTGAATAGAGGCGATGCGTTTTTCGGCACGACGATCATCGTCTCCTTCGATCTCGGCGAATTTTCTCTTGTTACCAAGCAGTAGCGAAGCAAGACCACCTCTTGGCAGACCGTCGAATGGTTTCGAGAGGTCCAGTGTTGTCTGAGGTGCATCGTTACGACTAGCTTGCGAAACACTGGACATTAGTTGCGGCTTTGGCAATGAAGATTCCCCGACGCCCGAGGACGAAGAAACCAGCAATGGTGCTATACGCTTCTTGCCGTCTTTTGTGATAGTCACGCGTTGCTTCAGCTTGTCAATCTTTGCTACCTGGGGGTCCGGCGGAGGCATCGGTTCCTTGGGCTCAGCAGTCTCTGTGTTGCCGTTCGTGGTTGTTTCTTTGGCGGTGCCATTGGTAGAAGCAGGGGCAGGCTTGTCTGAGGAACCGTTCAACGAGGGGACAGCAACGGTTCCGTCACCCATCAATTCGCCCATACGACCTTGGACACCCTTGAGTTCGCCAGCCTTGCTGTTCTCTTCAAGTCTCAAGGCATCCGGACCTTCTACAACGCCAACTCTTCTGCCAGCACCAAAGCGTGCCAGGGCCTTGTCATTGTTAACAACTGGTGCTGGGTAACCCAATTCTCCTGCAGCAAAAACGCAGCAAGCAATAGTTCCATCCAGACTGGTAAAGTAGATAGTCTCACCATCAGGAGACCAAGCAAGATCCGAGATGGGCTTGGCAGCAAGCTCCTGTGTGACGACAAAGGGCCGAGGAGAGTTTGTGTTCCAGACGCTCAGAGTCTTATCTTGGCCAGCGCACGCCACAACAGTGACAGCACCAGCAGCGAAGTTCTCCTGGGCAGTGATATCGCTAGCCGGCGGCGGCGGTTCGCGACAGAAAAGGCGCGGAGAGAAAGCACACACTTCGACGGGACCTTCATGGCCGATCAAGTTGACCTCGCTCTCCCAGCTGCCGCGAGTGACGATTGCGACCGAGCTTACAGGACCGTTGACGGCGTTGGCAGCAGCTATGTGGGCACCGTCAGGAGACCAGGAACATCTTCGGAAGTATGTGGTGAGGGGAGAGGTGGTAAAGGGAACTGAGACGGTGGCTTCGAGGACGAAGTTGTTGACTTGGTCGTAGGTGGTAGCGTTCGGAGGGGGCGAAGTGAAGCGGAAGATGCGTATGGTGCGGTCGTCGCTGGCGGTAGCAAAGTATTTGTTTGCGGGATCGAATGTGATGCCCTTGACGTGGCTCTGATGTTGTGAGAGTGTCTTGAGCTTCTCAAAAGTGTGACCAGACCAGACAACGACCTTGGAGTCGAGGCCAACCGAGACGAGGATGGATGAATCGGCGGACCAGCCCAGGTCCTGGACATCGTTGTCGTGGCCGATCAGACGACGAAAGATGCGCCAATTCTCGACGGGGGGAGTCTCGTTGGAGCCGAAGGTGGTGTGTGCGGGAGGGTTCGGGTCGAGGTTGTAGATGCAGACAATCTTGTCGTCGGCGCCCGAGGCCAGGTATTTGCCGTTTCCAGAGAAGCGCACAGAGTGGATGGTGCCCGAGTGGTAGCTCATAGCAGCCAGCTGTTTGGGCTTGGTGTAGTCTGCGCTGCCGCCATTACGGATCGCGTCCGTCGACCAGATACGCACATGTCCATCTGTAAAGTGTCCGTCTTAGCATGTCTGCGCTTGTTCGAGTGTCGGTCAGACAAGGCGCACCTCCTCCTGCTGTTACCAACCGGCTTCCGTCTGGCGAGACGTGACAGCTGTATACTTCAAAGTCCTTCTTGTCGCCTGTCCGTTCGTCTGGTCAGCTAGCTATCCATGCCTCCTGCTATGCGACAATAGCGACCAACCTCCGTGGGTCAACCAGAGCGGTTTCGTGAAGCGCATTGCGACTGTTTATCGAAGTTGCATGCTCAAGCTGGCGAGCGCTGCGAGGGAAGATCTTGTGCGGTCGGTTTCATGCGACGCGATCTGTTTGACCAGTAGCGCGGATCGGATCGATGAGTTGGTTCTTATATGTTGCGATTAAACGTGTTGTTTATTGCATGTCTTTACAACAATTCACATGCTCCATCAACGTCCATCTGGAGCTTGGCACATGCAACTGCTCACTGTGACCCTGCCCATCTACGCCCTGCATGTCGATCTCAAATATGATGCCATTGGTCCACATCGACCATTGCTTTTCTTCCATTCAGACCAACATCCTGTCTTGTTTTACTATCTGCAGATGCGAAGATTCAGTTCAGTTCCACGCAAAATGTCTCAACGTGTATGTGCAGTTTGCGTATCGAGGCTTTCACACAACCCAGGCTGACAGTACCTCACAGATTAGCTTCAAGGTCGAGGGCAGAGGTACCTACCCCGAGGAGATATATAGCTACCATGATACTGACCATACTCCAGTCCAGGGCGTCAACTTCAGAAGCTTCACTGTCAAGCAAGCCAAGTCTCTAGGAATCACTGGTCACGTCCAAAACGCCAATGACGGAACCGTATGTTCCAGCTGTATATCATTCGCCTATCTCAACAGTGCTGACTTGCATGCTTAGGTCACTGGTGAGGCTCAGGGTGACAGCAGCTCCCTGAAAGAGTTCCAGCAGCATTTGAACAAGGGCCCTTCGGCTGCTACTGTCACAAAGCTCGATGTCAATGATATCAAGACTAAGGAAGGCGAGAGCGATTTCACCCAATGATGTCCCAGCAAGATGCCACCTCGACACGAATGTAACGAAAAACGAACGGAATGATTGAAGAAGTCATAGTTTATGCAAGAAGTCTAGAGCAGAGAGCCAGAAGCATCTTAGCTACTCGTTCCAGGGACATGCTACGACGTTCGCAACATTGCACCAACTTGGTTGCAAAGTAGAGTCAGTCACCAACAGATCTTTGAGACAGTATTAGAACGAGCTTTCCACAGCCCATGATCGATCGTACTCGTACAGTACAGTGCTATTGGGGTGTACATGTCCAGAGTTCGTCGTCAGCAGTGTGCATGATTTCGAGTGGTTTCTGTGATAAGTTCGTTGCCAACGTGCCTTCTCTCCTCCCGTCGCCTCACGTTCGCCGAGCCATCTCCATCTGTATGTGGTCCAGACAATATCGCCGTCATTACAAAAAGTCATCTTGAGTACGACCGAGTGTAAGCCGCAGTGTATGACTGTTATTCCTCTGTCGCCGTGCACGGAATGGTCATTGAAACATGCTTGTCTTCCGAGTGCTTCTCGTGCATCCTCCAAACCCCGGACCGGCATTTCACGAGGCGTGTTGCAAACACCGACTTATTGTCGCCAGGCTAATCTCTACACGGCAACGTCTTGAATCCTTTCTACTTGACCTTGCCGGTCGGACTCGGGGTGCTTAACGGTGGCTCGGAGGAAGCCTTGACAGCTGAGCAAACATTCCGCCGACGGCGATTCTCCTGTCCGGATGCAGAATGCTTACCAGCTTATTGGATGTACATATATATAGTAGCAGCCACCATAGATATTCATACTGTATACAACCAAACAGACCAAACCATCACACAACTACCTAAGATCTAATTTGCAAACCTCGACTTTGCATTCACATTCACATCTTACAACAATGTACAGAACGAGGACTCTGGCAACGCCTAGAGGCGTTTGCACTTGCGCCACAGTGGTGGCCAACACTGGAGAGAAGAGAGCCACATTCCTCATCACGAGCTACACACAACCAAGGAAGTTCAGCACAACGCATACTCGACCTTTGAAGCAGTTCTTCCCAGCACCGGCAGATGCTCCCAGCATCAGAACCACAGAAGCAGCATGGCCACACCCAATGTGAGCAAAGAACAACCTCAACATATCGGAAAACCGAGGACTGACAGGATATGGCTAGATACACCAAGGAGCAAATGGAGGCCGTCGTGATCGCACATCGAGAAGCCAAAACGTGGTCAGACTGGACAGCACTGGCTGCGATCCGTACGCTGCGATGGGGATTGGACCTTGCTACTGGCTACAAGCATGACGAAGCCGTAGCCAGTGGAGAAAAGAGTGCCAAAAATGCCAACCAGAGACATATCATGACGGCGAGGAAATACATGATAAGAAACATCTTCCTCGAGTCAGTAGCTGGCGTGCCAGGAATGGTCGCGGGAATGTTACGACACCTGCACTCTATGCGCCGAATGAAGAGAGACAACGGATGGATCGAGACTCTGCTCGAAGAGTCATATAACGAGAGGATGCATCTTCTCACCTTCCTCAAGATGGGCGAACCCGGACCTTTCATGAGATTTATGGTTTTGGGCGCTCAGGGAGTCTTCTTCAACGCCATGTTTGTGGCTTACCTGGTCTCTCCTCGAACAGCACATCGCTTCGTCGGATATCTTGAAGAAGAAGCTGTGCTCACATACACACGCGAGATTGCAGATCTGGATGCCGGAAGACTTCCCGAATGGGAGAACCTGGTTGCTCCAGATATTGCTGTTAAGTACTGGCACATGCCCGAGGGTCACCGCACGATGCGCGATCTGTTGATGTACATTAGGGCCGACGAATCGAAGCACAGAGAGGTAAACCACAGCTTGGCAAATCTCGACCAGAAGGAAGATCCCAATCCGTTCGTGTCCGAATACAAGGACAAGACAATTCCTCATCCAGGAAAGGGGCTTGAGCATCCCAAGCCTACAGGATGGGAGAGGTCCGAGGTCATGTAGAGAGAACAAAGAAGACGTGTCAAGAAGAGGAGGGAGAAGACGAAGTTGACAAGAACCATCTCAGCTCTGGTGTTGAATATTAAATAAGATCGTTGGTGACAGGCGTTCGGGAGTGAAACTAAAAGTGGGGCGTTCTGAGCGATCATTCTCAGAGCGGATGGACGGAGCCTCCACATTACGGTGTCGATATGCTAGATAGCTGCTACTTTGTTTTGAGAATACCATGACGCATATTTGAGATCTTATTTGGCGTACAATTGAAGCCTGCAGCATCGCGAGATTGAAAGAAATTGACCTGTTCTGGTGTTTGCCAGGCATTGCGGTTCGGATGATGAGGCAGGCAGCAGGAGCGAGCGCCCCCTTGTATCTGTACCTATTGACAAACAGCAGTCAGGATGAGCGTCTTCAGTGTCAACAGCTCCGTCTTCAGTAGTGTCAACGAGAGGCTAGCCTACGATACCGACGGAGAAAGCTTCGTGAGCGACTACCACTTCGACAGACATACCATGCCCGAGTACAGTCCCAATCGCAGCTCTCAATCTACCCTCACCCCTCCCGACTCGTCCGACAGAACACACGACTACGACACGCTTAGCGGCGCCAATGACTTGGAAGTCTACTACAACAGCGACAACGACTACACCTCGCACCTCTCGCGCAACGGCTCCATCTCGAGCAGATACTCGATCTATTCCTTGTCGCGCGTCAGTTTCGCCAGTCAACTCGCCCAGCTCAGCTCCATCCAACTCCCCGATGCGACCTCGCTTTCCGCACGCATATCATGCATGCCCACTTCGGCCAGCGCTGCGAACGCCCTAAAAGACTCGTCTGATCAAATCAGACGCTGGATCCGGAATGCGCACACCGTTCTCGACGGCTTGGATGCAGAAGACGATGTTGAATGGGCTGCTGCTGGAGGCAGAGAAGGCTTGGATCATGTCGACCGTGCCATTGGCCGCTTCGACAAGGTCGTCAAGCTCTACATACTCTCGGTCGAAGAGCTGCACTTGCGACAGGATATTGCTACACTGCCCAAAGACCAGGTCCAGGCCAACTCGGACGACATGGATATTGTCATCAAGGAATGGCAAAAGATCAAGGACTCGTTGGCTGGCGTAAAGGAACAGGTCGAGATTGCCATGGAATGGGAAGAACTGTCAAACTCTGTCGGCACCGGAATCGCCCACGAGCTCGACGATCTGGCTGGCTTGGTCTTCGAAATGGAGGAGCAAAGACATCTGTCTGTCACGTCAGGTTCAGCAGATGCCGCCCAGCATGTCGATCTTGACGAGTTGAAGCACATCGTTGACGAGAAAGCTGGCACTAGCAAAGCTGCTCCCAATCCTCGCCTGAGTCTACCACCTCCCTTCTCACCTACATCTACTTTACAGACCACTCCCACAATTGGGAACATGGAAGATAACTTGCTAGCTCTCTTTGCTCGGATGCAACCTCTGAGAGCATCTCTGGACTTTCTACCAATGCGTCTATCTGTCTTCCATTGTAGAGGTAACACCATCTTCCCTACCGCTTGTCTAAATCTGGAGGGCAGAAGAGATTCTCTTGAGGCTCAATGGAAGAAACTCGAGGCTGATGCCGAGGCTTTGCGGCGCGAACTGGGCGAGGACCGTTGGCTTCTGGTCTTCCGCAATGCTGGGAGACAGGCCTTGAAGATGTGCCAATCCGTCTCGCGAAGTGTACAAAAGCTTGCGACTGCTCTCGATCATGACGAGCAGCGTACGGACCCGGCTGCGCTAGCGAAAAAGGTTGAGAGTTACGAGGCCAAGAAGAACCATTACGGTACCGCAATTGAGAGAGTGCTTGCCATCATCGATCGCGGCGTGCTTGATCGACTGACTGTCAATGGCGAGATCCTAGGTCTCCAGTCTGACATGAAGAGGAAATGGGCGAGCATCCAAGCAGAGATGCGAGAGCTGGACTCACGCATGCTAGGAGTGAACCTCGATGTCCGGAATCAGCAGCTACGAGATTCTGTCAGCACCATTGTCTCGTCCGAGCATTCCATGACTAGCAGTTTCATGGACACGCCTAGGAGCTCGTCAGCCTCATCCGCACCCGACATGACACCTCGACGTGAGTCTCGCTTCACCCGCTTCGTCAGCGCCATCCCACGCAAAACTCCGCAGTCGAAGCCCAAGTCGTCTTTGAACCACAAAACCTCGCGAGGTAATCTGGCTTCAGGCGGAGCTACATACACGCCTTATACACCCCCTCCCCCAGTAGATCCGCTCGTTCGCCAGTTCAAAGCTCCAGAAAACAAGCCTCGATGGAACCTTGCAACCAACACAAGAAGCACGTCTCTCCAATCACTCCATCCTCCGTCTTCAGAACCTTCCACAAACCGGAGGGTTACACTGCCTCATCGACCAACGACTCCGCACTCGACAGGCTCTAAGATTCCTACCCCGAGTTCCTTCAGCCGTAGTACAAACTCACTCGCGCCTTACTCTCCAGCTACGCCTTCACGACGCCTAGCCTCGACACCCTCGAGTTCGCCGTTGACTCCACGAGCAAACAGCCAACTGGCTTATCGATCATTCTCGTCCAATGCAAAGCCCAGGTCGACCTCATTCTCGTTACTACCAGGCGCGAACCCACCACGAGCTCCATCATCCCTTCGCAAAACCAGTTATCTGTCACCCACCTTAGATGACCACGATGAGAACGAGGACTACGTGGACACAGACAGATTGGCTCCTGGCCGTCAGATCAGAGCCGCAAGTGCTATGAGTGGTGCCGGCACTGAGAGAAAGACCAGTGGAAACCTGTTTGGTTTTTCAAGAAGTCAACAAGGTAGAAGTGGCAGCAGACTTGACACCGCCGCTTCCGCAGGTGCATTATGAGAGTAAACGGCTGCTGGGCGGATCTAGCAACGAGGTTACGATAGGGTCAGGCGTTCAAAGGGGTTCTCACGGACAGAAGCATCAATACGATCAACAGGGATATGGTAAGGAGTTGGGAACATTGGTTTTTGTTTTTGGTCATTGTTACGTTTATCTGTAGACCGAATCAACCTGTAGATCCAGGGTATTATGCTATAACTGGCCACACAGTTGAATCACAACAGGCGTGTGTCGAAATATCATGGATGACGAATCTTAAAATGACCTTGTAGGGTGCAAATGTGCTCTTGTATGCTTCTCGCGCTCTTTGAGAGACTATCTAGCTTAAAGAAGCAAGTGAGATGAACGCAATCATGTGATTCTGGCCGTCAGTGGATTTTTATTCTTTGTTTACCATTTTTTCTCCTCACCAGCACCGCTGATGTTCCTATCATCTGTGTGTGTTGATTTGTGTGGCAAGGAGATAGGAAGTCGACCGTCAAAAGAAGGAGGAAAAGATATATGCTAAGAGCGTGCGTGGGTGGTGAACAAGACGATAGCTGGAACAAATTGCTTGGGTGATGGCAGGGTCGTGCCATGATGGTGTTGAACTGAAGGACCACGAACATCTCTGGTTCACACATAAACCCTTACTAAACTTCAATTTAGGGTTTCAAGATATTCTCAAGATTTCTGATAAGACTTAATTAGAATAAATTCGGTCGACCTAGCCAGAAATTCAAGACCGCTAAGGATTGTTTGCTCATTCCAGCTTACAAGCTAGTGTGTTTGCGAGGGGCGTCCGGAGAGGCCGCGGTGTTCTGCCGGTTTCGAGCAACAACATCGCTGAGAAAAAAACTCTGATAAACAACAAACCCAACCACAATTTTCTAGACCAGATAATTGTTCATAGACACAGCCATGGACGCATCAGCACTGCAGAACTCGCGTCGTCGTGCCAATCCTTCCAAGAAGCCCAGAGGAAACCCTAACAAGCGTCCTAAGACCAACGAACCAAGAGAGCAAACCCGCGGTCAAGGAAATGCTGCTGCTCCTGCTCCTGCTGCTGCACCTCTTGCCCCTGTGGCACCGCTCTCCATCCCGGTCCCTGAGGACTCGATGAGATTCACTGACCTGAAGAACCTGCTGGACCCCCTCCTCCTTAAGACAATCACTGATGATCTCAAATTTGATCGGATGATGCCCGTCCAGGAGGCCACTCTTTCTGAACTGCTGGAAAAGCGCATCGACTGCCTGGCTCAGGCTAAGACTGGAACTGGAAAAACAGTGGCATTCCTTTTGCCTGCTATTCAGACTCTGATCAACAAGAACAAGCCTCGCGGATCTGGTATCTCTCTGCTGGTCATCTCACCCACTCGTGAATTGGCCATGCAAATCGCACAGGAAGCATCAAACTTGCTCCAACGCCTCCCTCAATTCAAGGTGTGCGTTGCAATTGGTGGTACCAACAAGGACAAGGAAGAGCGCGACATCCTTAGAGGAGATGGCTGCGACATTCTCATTGCCACCCCTGGCCGCCTTTACGACCACCTTGGAAACCAGCAGATCACACAGTCTTTCCGCAACCTCGACACATTGGTTCTGGACGAGGCTGATAGATTGCTCGATATGGGTTTCATGGAGGATCTCAAGAAGATCATCAGATGTCTCCCTGACAAGGAGCAGTCAAAGCGCCAGGGAATGCTCTTCTCCGCTACTATCGCGCCTCACGTTCAACAATTCGCTCATCTCGTCCTGGCATCTGGCTACAAGTTCATTTCTACCATCCCTGCAGGCGAAGCTCAGATTCATCAGCGCGTGCCGCAGCTGCTTGTCACGGTCGAGTCGTGGGCTCAAGTTGTTCCCGCTATGGTGGCATCCATCCAGTCCGAGTGCAAGCTCATTGGCCATGCTGAGTTCAAAGCAATCGTTTTTGCACCCACAGCAGCTCTTGCCGACTTCTACCACGATGTCCTCTCCAACATTCCCAACCTTCCCCGCGCAAACGTTCTTCACGCTAGAGTCAGCCAGTCACGCCGCACCAAGGTGACAAACGACTTCCGCGAAGCCAGCAGTGCCATTCTCGTTGCTACCGACGTTGTTGCCCGTGGTCTCGACTTCCCCGGTGTGTCGAACGTCTTCCAGGTTGGTCTTCCTGCAGACAAGGAATCTTACATCCATCGTCTGGGTCGTACAGCACGTGCAGGCAAAGAGGGCAGATCCATCTTCATCGTCACCGAGCCTGAATCCTTCTTCCCTCGCCACATCCTCAAGGCCATCACCTTCGAGACCGCCAATCCCGACTACGCATCCGTGGCACCCCAGGTCGAGGCCATTGTCAACAAGTACGAAGCCAAGGGAAAGACTTACCAAGCATGGTTGGGCTTCTACAAGGCTCACGCTAGAGCCATGAGATGGAACGATGACCAGCTCGTTGCCGAAGCCAACAAGTTCGCTATCGAGGCTCTGGGCTGTGGTGAGATTCCCGGTCTGGAGAGAAAGACCGTGGGCAAGATGGGATTGAAGGGCGCAAGAGGCCTCAACATTGTTGCCAACCTGCCGCAAAAGTCAAGTGGAGGTCGTGGTGGTGGTGGCAGACCCAAGGCTTCGGCTGCTAGATAAGCAAGAGCGCGCAGCAAGAACGAAGACTGTATCGCTCGTCATTGGTACAAAAAGTAAGGGAGGGCACTTGAAATTCAAACATAGAATGGGTTTCGTTGGGGCGAACATGGAGCTTGATTTTTAATAGATGATACCCCAAAAGCATTACTATAGAAGGAGGTCTAGAATAACGAATATGCACTATTGTTCATGCAAACGGTTCAATGTCAGACTTATGTCAATACCCCTATCACAGTGAGATGCAGTAACATTGTCAGCTATGAAAGGGCGCATTTGTTTACAAGCCAGCATAAGGCTGGAGGAGTGTGTTTTGAGAAGATACCCCCACCACATAGGTCCAGGGTTCTCAAGTCCTTCATACGACGTACGAAGACACGGCAGATGAACTGTTGCTGGACCGATGCTCGCAACAAAGTTGTGCTCGGACGAATGTGGCAGGTCGAAATTGGATGTCAAGCATGCCTGCAAATCCCGAAGTCAGTCCCCAGACCCCGAACCGAGCGATGCAGGGACCATAGCTGAGACATCAATATCAATATGAAATGAGGTTGAAGTGAGGATTATGCGGTCGACAAGGTACCACAATACTTCTCCCCAGATGCCTACAATTGGATGCGGTACTGATATGAGCTGATGGAAATAATGTCGTTGACCTGTTATATCTGAGCCATGGAGAGCCATGGCATGTAAATATTGGGATCGACCGGGATCGGCCGGTGACAGACACGAACTCCATAGTTGTTACGACTATAGGGTATGGTTGCCGAAGGAATGTTTAACAGCGACATGCGTTCAACTCACCAAAACTGGATTCACGACTACTGAACCAACCCCATGGTGCGTTCTCTAATTTAACGTTCCGGTAGCAGCAATGATGACAGGCCCGGGAGACTGTCAAGTCGGAGCCCGTTGGTGTTGAGACGCGTGACAAGAGGCATCGGTCAAGCGGTCCGACTGTGCCAGACGAGGGATCGATCCCAGTATGCCAGGTCACGGCCGTAGAGCTGAAGATCGCTGGGAGTGTCACGAGGACCGCAAAGACAAGGAAAACTCGCGCTGATCAAAGAGAAATGGAGATCGAGGTTTGTGAACTGCTCAAATACGAAAATCGAGGAAATATACTCAATAGAGGTGTGACATGCATGCTTGCTCATGAAACGCCCTGGTATCAATAACTCAAACTCCAGAAATTCTTACAACTGAAACGACCCAACAGAAACATAACGGAAAGAAAGTCGGGCAATCACGAATCATGATCCAGCATCGATGAGTTGTTGAACAACCCCGCATCCCTCGCAATTGACAAGTCGTCGCAGCGCCTCAACTGTCATGCGTAGCTCTGCATTACGCTTCTCCACTTCATCATTTTGAGTGGAGAGCTGCCGCATGTACTCGGCCGCATGAGCAATAACGCCAGCCTTGCTAAGAGGCCTGATACCGTTATTGGTCGCAGCAGCATTCTGCGACGCACTAGCGTACGTGGGACCAATGTCCTCCATATCGAGGTTCTGACATGGCGATGTTGTCGATGGAACTGCTGCCCGCAACTGTTCGATTTGTGTGTTTAGGTTTTCGCGATAACGTCGCTCGATTACATGATGCGGCAGTCTCTTCTCCTTGGGCACAGGCTTGACCGGGGCAACCTCATCAAGCGTGTCGAGAGTGATGTCGGTGCGAGCACGCTTCAGACTAGGACGAGCATCGATAGGCGGCGAGTCGGCAGGAATTATAATGTCGGTCGTGGGGGTATCATTGCGTGAAGAGGACGTCGTTGCGTCTGTCGTCGCGTGGTTGGCTGCGGTGTGGTTGCTTAGGCTTGTGCCGGGGTTGCACACAGTTTGACCGGCGGACCGCGCCGAGCCGTTCTGCGGCATGTTGCGAGGGCACAGTGGTGAATTCCAACAATCGAAAGGTAGTCCGGCAGGCTGCTGTGCTGCTCGTTGTCTTCCCGTCTCACAGATGCTGAGACCATTGTCGGTTGGTTGTTGCTGCCATGATGTTCTTGGTGTTGTGAAGTCAGACTCGTTGTGCTGTTGTTCGGATCGTGCAGCCATAGCGACGCTGTCGAAACGCTTGCGGCCGAGGACCTGAGCGTCTTGCTGCTCGATATACTGTGCACACATGTCCCTTCGGTAAAGGCGACGAGGAAGATGAGAGAATTGACTCGAATCCGTGCACCGACTGGCTGGGACCGAAACTACAAACACGACAGCTGGGAATGCCAAAGTAACGACCAGGTCCCAACAGGATTGATAGTGCTTGCGTACGAAAGAAAAAGCTCGGTACGGTTGATATGATCGAAGAGAAATCCACCTACCTAACCAGGGGCCCTTCGGGCGGTATATACGTGTGCTTCGAGCATTGCTGCTGTCAACAGTTCCGGGATGAACTCTGGGCAGACCCGTGGTGATGGGAGGCTACGACAGCTTGTTGTAGGAACGGGCAGCGTGCAAGGTCCAATATCAGGTGATGGCCTGGACCAAGCAGTCAAACATCACGCCACTGTTCCCTCCTTTGTACCCTTGTACTCGCGCTAAGGCGTTCTGTTGCGACTCGAGAGCCTCCGGTTCCGAATATACCCCCATCGGCCAATCACGGCCCACTATCGCTCTGCCTCTCAATAGGCGACGACAGGAAAAATTGCGACAGAAAAACGAATTTACTAGGGCTCAGGCGAAACAGCCATTCAGCCTTACGAGAAAAGACCGACGGCGTGCTTGTCGTTGTCTCTGCTCGACTCGGACTCGTGCCAGTGCCACGGTGCATCGAATTGCGCAAATCCTGCTCCTTTACGGCTTCGACTGCGCTTGCTCGATACTTTCAAAACTCGCACCCCCACTCGCCTGGACCTAGATAACTACATACAACTACTCTGTGCTGCTGCAGACTCCCGGCTCGATTAACTGTATCCCTTTTCTTCTCTGCCGTGCTGCAACTCGATTTGTACTTCGGTGTATCGTGCGTTAGGGACGTGCCTGGTCCTCATTGCTTCGCTCCCCTCCGTCACCCGTTCTGCCCCTCCTTCCATCACCAGATCAATCACCAGACCTCGACATAACCATGCCCTGGCGAAACTCGGACCCATACGGCTCTAATCCATACGCCGCCTTCGCTGACCCGAATGGCTTCAATTTTGCATACGATGTGGGCTCGGACAGCTTCATGAGCCCGTATGCATTCCCTCATATGTCGCCTGATTCCGCATGTTAGTATACGCCCCTCGCTCTAGCGTTTCCCAATACCATCACACTCCCGCCATGGACTTTCTGCTGTCGTCCCCAATTACTCCAACATACTCATACAGTGTTCCAGGGACACCAACCTCTCAGCAGTTCGCTACATCAAACCAGTCGGATTCCTTGTCTCCTCTCGAGATCAACAACTTCACATCTCCGACCCAGAATCAGGATCTGCAATATGTGCCATCAACAAACCCCTCCGTCCATTCTGATGGAAATCGTGACGCTGCTTTCTCCGTGTCGCAGTCTTATCTAGATCAACAGAAACCCTCGACACAGATGGCCGATCTAAGCGCACCATCTCATGGCCAAAAACGCAACGCTTCATTCCTGGACTTCGAACCTCCTCAAGCTCTCGTTGAACACAACGGTGGTCAACAAAAGAGCTCAACTACCTTTTCAACATCGTCTCCAGTTGTGCCTGTCGAAACACGGCGAAGCTCTACCACTGGTAGTCCCGAAGACGCCTCTCAGACCTCTGACGCCGCTGCTGCCACTCGCGTCCGCACAACAGACTCTGCCAAAGTACGACACAATATCGTAGAGCGACGGTATCGCGAGAACATCAACGCACAGGTTGATGTCTTACGGGAGAGCATTGTCGCTACCATTCACTCAAAAGAAGAGCAACAAGGCGGGTCAGCTTCTCGTCTCGGAGCTGACGAGCTCAAGCGACTCACTAAAGCAGCCGTCATCGCAGCAGCCACGAAACAAATCAGACGTGCAAGAACGGAGAACGAGCGTCTGCTCGACGAACACCGCTCTTTGCAGGCCCAGATTCGAGAACTTGAGAGTCTGGTCAAGTGTGGAGACTGCCCGCTTATGAAGCTGACAGTCGACCTCAGCTTGGAAAGTCCAACTCAGCCACCTTGAGTTATATCGGGGGTAGCATGTTCACGAACTGAGTCTTTGCTATCCGTCTTTGTATAGTAAGCGGCACCGAAAAGCGCCGTCTATGGGAGATGATGCAGCCGGCTGCTGCTCAAAGCTCGAGATCAAGCATGTCTAAGCCTTGATAGCCGTCTATTGTCAGCCAGATAAGGTTAATCGGCAGTAAGATGCTCGAATACACGCTAGAATCTTTGCGTTGGTTAGGTCGTCTCATTGCGAATGGCCGGGTACATTGTTGGTCGTTTTGGCGCTTTCGAGGCTTGGTCTATTCGAGTGTTTTCGGGATGAAAAAGAACATCTCAAAGGAGCGAAGGCTGAGTCTTCGCAATACGTCTGTAGACCGTGGAACGCGTAAGCATAGGCAGAGCGACGCTCCTGCTTGGTTAGAACAAGATTCGAATCTACTATGAATGGGCACAAGCATTTATATATGTTTTGGTGGAGCAGGAATCAACCACCAGGCCATCAATAACCTCTCTACCCTGTTTCTGTTTCCCTCAAGTATTCAGTGAACACAATCACACGTGCTCCTACGCCTGCTCCGCACGATGTCCCGCATCACCTGTCATCACCCCATTCAAATCCTGTTGCGGTGAGATCTATCAGTTGGTTCAGCCAACCACAATGCAGGAACATAGACTTCTCACCCCTGGTCTCATTTTACCCCAGGGTGTTTCGCGAGACACTGCTGTACACACGTGGTCTTCGTCGTATCACTATCTGCAATTCACCGCTGTTGGGGATTTGACTGACGATCAGACCCTTGCTATTGTCCACTGACCGCTACCCACCTTCTGGTATGGCATGAGAGTTTGAACCCTTATCTTCAAGGTTCTTGATCTTTGTTGCCTGATGTCACCTGAGCTGCCTCGCCAATCCGTCGAATCGAAACGAGCAATGTCTCAATGCGGAGATCGTAGTGGTTTCTAACTGACCGAACATCGTTCAGAGTTGTGCTCGCTCTGGAGCCCGAGAGCTTGATGGGGCGGGATCAATGTCAGAGAGCGGACGAAGGTGTCCAGCATATATATGTTGACCGGCCCTTGGCCAGCTCTAAAGTGTCTGCGCCTCTGAAAATCGTACGATTTGCATTAAGCATACAACCTCCTCGTGTTTCCGAGTAGATTGCAAATAGTTATAGATGAACAGATATAAAATGCTATCGAGCAACGTGACAGTACTGTGTTCACTGAGATGGGTCACCTTATCTGCTTTCTCTTGGCTACAGTTCTGTCACCGAAGGATCTGTACCCTTCTGAAGTAAATATTTTGCTATGTATCCTTGATGGAGGGGTGTAGGATGACAGTCCTCAGCAGACAAGGAGGAAGTGTTGAATCAAGGGATATGCCTACATACACTATGTGCGATGAGTAAAATCGATGAGGTCGTACCGTGTCTCTCGGTCGTCTCAAGACCCAGAATACATGAGAATACAGAGCTGTGCGCCGTCGCTCTCCGAGTTTTGCTCAAAAAACTTAATTGTGCCTGTCAAGAATGATTTCTGTCCACAGCCCAGTCTTCTCACCGGCACTTGACCGGTTCAGCACTGCGTTGCTTGGTCATGTGAAGTTCTCAGCTTCTGGAATGGAAGCACGATACTGTTGTGCTTGTCAGAATCTCATCCGATAGGTCTTACCCGCACGCACGTCTTCAGTATCTGTCGGCAACTCCCATCCGCAAGTCTCGAAAATAGAGGATACCTGCCAACGAGGTTTCTACCCCAACAACCAACTCGAACAAGTAGTCTTGTCCTCCTTGTCTCGTGGCAGGTTCCGAGAACCTCATCACGATCGTGGCCTGCCCCTTTGTGTTATGCAAGGATGACAGGGCCATGCTCCGTCGAACTACCCGATGGTAGGAGAATACTGCGCTGGATCCAGTTAGGCGGTGTCAACTCTGGTCTTATCGAGTATACGTGCCCGAGAACTCCAGGATATGAGGAAACCAGGGCTTGCGGAGTCCAGGTTTGAAATATGTCGAGGCAACAAAGACTGACCGGTCACGATTTGGAACCGAGTGATACAGTACGGCATTCCTTGGGAACAGCAACTTTTCCCGCTGTCAACAACAAGCATGTGTTCGCTTGTGAACTCGTGCGGTCTTTGTGTGTTTCGAACTTCGCCGTTATCCGTGATGGTGCAGTAACATTCTTTGTCATGCTAATTATGGCTGTACTCGTGGAAAATACCGCCCTTGCTTGTTCTTTATCGGAGGACATCAGTCGCTCCCTAATGGTCCAGCACTTCTGAGCAAATGCTAAATCGGTGCAGGCGTCAGTCGACGTTTGTAATCCCAACAATCTATCAGTTGTCTGTTCGGCATGATTACTCATAGCAGTAAATGGCAATAACTGCGACTCTGTGCTGCAGAACGATAGCTTGCAATGATGCGATGCTGCAAGGATCTACTGCTATCAGCCCTACCACTCAACTTCACTGCTACATCCTCTGACATGCAGGTCAAACCTCATCGTTGACCGTAATCGTCATTAGATCCAAGTGTGCAATAGAGTAGCGTCAGCCCTATGGACAGGGGACGATGTTGGTATGGATGCAGGACACGCGAGTCTACACGAGGCTATTCGAGCAGTCATTGGTCTGCTCGTTCCTGCCAGAGGCTGCTTCGTTCCCGCGATTCCGGTCCGCAGCGCGATCAAGAGATTGGTGGCCGGCAGGTATGCTCGAACGCGACGGGAGGACGACAAGGATCGGTTCGTAAACGATCCACACCGGATTGGGGAATTGGTCTATGGCGTTCGTGAGGGACACATCATTTGGTCTCACAAAGCTCAAGCTCTGAGCAAGCGGGCAACCACGCCCCGCAAGCCAGCCAGCCTCCTTCCTCGTTCCGGATCCTTCCCATCCTTCCCCTCCTCCTGCCAATTTATTTCTAATCCGGCCTCGAGTGTGCCAGCGGTGAGCCTTGTACCCAATCCTTGCAGCAGCAGCATTGCCCGCAGGCGCAAGATGCGCAGGGAACGTCGCATCGCCTCGAATTGGGGCTACCGTTCGGAGCAACGTAGACAATGCTCAAGACGGCCATAGCAGATTTTGGGCTTTCAGCTGCGAATCTGGCTTTGCCGCATGATCCTACGTGGCACCCTCTGTCCCTCGCCCACCTGTTGACGCAAGCTTTTGGGTACAAAGGGGTCTAGAGGGGATCCCGACTTGTGGTAACCCTCACCGTACTCTGGTCCCTTCAGCCCTACGCTTTTGTGTGGGAGGAACCGCTGGTTGGTGCTAATAATGGCGGAGTTGGCGACTTGGCTCGGTGTCACTGTCGACCCGCCTGCATGGCTCCTTCTGTTCCATTTGCGGAGCGCCATGGAATGCCGCTGCAGCTTTCACATGGCACTTGCGCTAAACAGTCCAGGGTGCTCATCCTCTTGAGCTGTATCCAGGCAGAGAGCTGTAACCACAACAGGCCTACTATATCAGAGCCACTTCCCTCAAGGCTGAAGCATGCAGATCCTCACATCCAACCCGAGTATACAAAGGCTATCCTTCCGACTCTCAATATTTCATCCTCCTTTCCATTACTCTCCAACCAATCCATACTCTATACACAGGCAATATGAACAGACGCTCGGGCTATTCATGCTCATGCTCCCCACCTTCCTCACACAAGCACCATGCCTCATCACATCCCACCAGCAGTGCTTTCAGTGCCAGCGCGAACCCAGATGAGGATTGGACCAAGATAACGGATCTCGCTGAGCGGAGGAGAATTCAGAACCGCATCGCCCAAAGAAACTACAGTACGCATACCACAGTCTCTGTGTTTGAATCAAGCGTCACTAACAAGATACAAAGGGAAGAAGCTGAAGAAGCGTCTTGAGGATCTGGAACGTCGTGCGGCTTCCAGCTCAGCTTCGCCGTCACCTGAAGTCAAATACGTCGATCTAGACCTGACCAACCTACCTTCTTTCAAAGGCTCTTCGCACATCACTCACATCCAAGAAAGCAACGATGTCGGCGGCCGTGGCTATACATCCAATGGTTACGAATATTCCTATTCGCAAGCACCGGATGATAAGAGAATGTTCTCGTACCAACACACTCGCCAGCTCTCCACATCTCCTCCACCATTCAGCTACCAAGCTTACCCGTCTATCGAGCAAGGTCAATTTGCTCCTTCAATGTCGGGTTACATGACATATCCTATTCCCGTCTCTTCTTCATGCATGGTACCTCCCTCCACAATGACATACTCAACAAGTATGCCGGCTATCATCAAGCCAGAGGTCTATGAAGAGGATGATATGAACCCCTTCAGCTTGAGTTATGCTTCCATGGCTGGTGTGGATGTGGCCAGCCAATTCGCTTATCAGACACCCGCTGTTCACGTAAGTATTCCTCTTACCATCTCTCTGGCGCTTATACTGACATCTTTAGCCAGACTCCCGCATTGTCAGACAGCTTCGAACCTTCGATAACCAGCTCACCACCCTATGATTACATGACTTTTCCACGAACACCCCTCTCACTTCCTCTGACACCGCCCCTCCGTGGGGGTCCCAGATGAAAGCATCTACACAGATTACGATATAATGAACCAAGAACAGGGTTAAGACGGCATGACGGTCGGGAGTTTATGGAGATCTTGCGATGGCGCAAAACATTGAGGATTACAAGGGCAATACCACACTGTCGTTCGCTAGGGCCGGAGTTTGAGGAGTTGGACAAACGGATTTTGCGGCGCAATCTTGCGAAACAAGCTCACCTCGTTCTAGTTAATATTCATGAGAAAGAGTCCAAGCGATTAGCTACCGATCTCAAATGTACAATTTCAAGTTGCAAATAATAGACTTCTCGCAACGGACATACCAAATCGAGCGTTGCCAGCTCGTGAGGCTGCAGTTTTCCCCACTTTGCACTTCGTCCTTAACCTTCATCCCGACTAGCGGGAGCATGCGTGGGATGCGTGACCGGTTCGGTGTCACCAGAAAAGGACACCGAACTTCAGGGAGCTACTCGAGTAGGTACGTACATACAGAGCTCAGCAGACAACAAAACACAAAGGTTAAAGTTGCAAGCCACGAGGGGGGGTTTCAGCCGATATTCTGGCGTTGAAAGCGCGACCAACCACAGCTCGCGCACCCACGCCAGAACATCGACTTCCCACAAACGAACACCAAGCTATAAATACGACAATGAACAAAGAAAAGGACCAAGTCTTGTTCGGAGGCAGTCGGTTGGTGATGTTGTATGCCTCTGAGTCTGCGGGATGCTGAAAAGTCTACGCCTTACAGGTCCTGGAAAGCCGCAGACTGGACTGCAAGCGACGATCGTGTACGCGGTGGGAAATCACAAGTAGGATGACTAGCCGCATGTGCGTTTTTAAGTTTCCAGACATGCTAAAACTGTGGTGCGCAGTCTTTCCTCGAATGTCACAGCAGCACAGGGCGATTCCATGGCAATCTCGACATCAAAACACTAGGTGGCGCGGGGTTTGCAAGCCAGCGGACCACGGGCGAGGACAGAGGCTGGGATTTGTCTGATTATGCAGGAATCGTGCTCGACATTGCAGAAGCCGACGGCAAGTTTCCTATTCCCCCGAATCATGCCACTAGTGTTCTGGTGCAGGACATCAGGCTCATACCTAGAAACTCGCAGACAAAAGATACACCTTCATCCTCAAGGATGAGCTGCTTCCCCGCAATCCAGACAATGGACGTGAACAAGCCACTATTTCGTGGGAGTACGACTTCAAGCCTTGTTTCGGGGAGAGCAGTCTTGAGAAAGGTGGCCTTGTGTTCGTTCCATGGTCTGGTCTAAAGCCAACCTATCGTGGTAAAGAAAAGGAGCATGCGGATCCTATTAATCTCAAGACAATCAAGAGGATGAGCATCATGATGCGAAGGTAAGCCCCGTGCAGCTTCCCCCGATTCTGAGTTATCGTTCATATTGCGTTCCAGCTTCTTTGGCGATCAGGAGGGACCATTCTCCCTAACCTTGCGTTCTATCTCTGCAGTTGCGAGCTCACCGGTCGAACCCGGCAGACTCGAACGAGGTGACGCAGCATCTGCAACAAACAGCACTAGTCGATGGGGCCGGTATACCCAATCGTTTACTGTGAGTCGATTCGAACAGCACGAGTCTATTGAGTGGTGGCTAATTCTCGCAGCTTGCATTATCGTCGTGGCGCATCTGCGGACTCGCTTTGGTCGCGACTGCCCTATACTACCTACATCGCAACACTTCGCCAGCAGCCTGATTTCAAATCCGATGGTCTCGGACACGAAGCACCGAAGGGTCGCACTGAGTGCACTGAGTGGTAAATGGTCCTGATCTCAAATCAAAGTCGCACAGCTAGGTGCGCGTGGTCTACTCGTACAGGACCACCTTGATTCTGTAGAAACAATCGAGTGTAGTGCAAGATGTAGAGCTATATCCATTCTACCAAGCTCGCGGGTTGAACACAAGCGAAGGCGCCACGTGGGGTGTATAACAACCTCTCGGAATACTGCCGTCTTGGGATCGTGCATAACCGTCTCTGAATTACTCAACAAGACTGGATTCGCTAGGCATGCGTGGCCGTGTCGTTCCACCTAAACGATAGGTATGCTGCGACTTCGTGACTCGGCGTCGCCGAGAGTGGATCAACAAGGCACACCGGTTGCCTTTGCGATTTTTGTCAAGATTGCTCTACTCGGTCGTGATGATAAGAAGCATGAGCGAACGTGAAACCGACCAGACGTGGCACAACTCCTTTAGCATAAGATCTCTTTCGGCAACCAATCGCCTCGGGTCCCAAGAGTGAGCGGAGCGGCGGTCGGCACCCGTGAAGGACCGGCTCGCATCCACCGGCGTCCAAAGGCCCGATCAGATAGGCGAGAGCCGCGAGTCAATTGCAAAGCAAATCTGCCAATTGTTGTTAAGAGAGCAAAAGTCACACGAATCGTGAGTCGCTACGAAGAACCTCTTTTTATTTAAGATTAAGGGGTGGCGCAAAGCAGATTCTCTCTGGCCTTGCGCAAATTTGCAAGATGCGTAGAACGGTTGTGTTTGTTCGTCGCGCAGAGCAGATACCTCTACAGTCGATTCTACAATAATTCCAGAGCCGTGCAGATGGCCACGGATGTGAGGGCTTCTCTGATTTATAATCTGGATACAAAAGTACTGCGAGAGGCATCTGACCCCTCAGCGAAGATCAAAGGTTATTGTACAGTATGCTCGTTCCGCCAACGACGTTTGAGAAGTGCTTGTCAAAAGCAGATGCGCTCGGATACCTCGGCAGCTTCTATCTGATGAGGCGTTCTGGGCATCCGCCTGCCGGACGCCAAACAAGCGAGAAGCTTTGCACAAAAGCACATCTCTTCGACGAGGAACCAATCAGACTGTCCAGAGGGCTGTCCACCGCTGCACAATTCGATCATACCAAGGAATCGGAACCTCGGTTCTCCGAATCGACGCCTCGCATGGAATAACGAAGCCTATTACCAGGCAAAGCGTTTGCCATGTTGTCATCGCAACACTTGAGAGCCCTTTTTTCTCTTCATATTAAAGACGATCCCCCTTCTGTGCTACCTTCGAAGCGCTAGAATCTCTCGAACACTCATCACGACTCATACGCTGGTATCTGGACCCTAGCTTGGTCCCACCACTTTTGCCAAGGTTTTCAAGACCTCTCTTTTGCGTCCCTGGATTCTGCTTTTCCGCGAGCCCATCGTGTTGCTTTTGTCGATCTACATGGCTATCATTTACGGAACTCTGTACATGCTCTTCGCAGCATTCCCCATTGTCTACCAACAAGGCAGAGGTTGGAGTCAAGGAATCGGCGGTCTCGCTTTCTTGGGAGTCGCTGTAGGCATGCTTATGGCTGTCGGATACTCAATTTGGGATAACAAGCGTTACGTCAAGATCTCTGGAGAACACCAAGGCTTCGCTCCTCCAGAGGCTCGCCTTCCTCCTTGTATTCTGGGTGGAATTTGCTTGCCCATTGGTCTCTTCTGGTTCGCTTGGACCAACTCGCCCTCAATTCACTGGATGGCTTCGATTGCTGCTGGTGTACCATTTGGCTTCGGCATGGTCCTGGTCTTCCTTGCTATCATGAATTTCTTGATCGACTCTTACACTATCTTTGCCGCATCTGTACTTGCAGCAAACTCCGTCCTACGTTCGCTCTTTGGTGCCGCTTTCCCGCTCTTCACCGGACAGATGTACGACAACCTCGGAATCCACTGGGCTTCTACTATTCCTGCTTTCCTCGCTCTGGTCTGTGTCCCTATGCCATTCCTTTTCTACAAGTTCGGACCTCAAATTCGCGAACGTTGCAAGTACGCCAAGCAGTCTATGGACTTCATGCGCAACATGCAGAAACAGATGGCAGAGGGCGAGAGTAAAGAGGACGAGCAAAACGAGGAACAGGAGGCCTTCGACTACTCTTACGAGAGTGAGTCGCACGGTGACGCCGAGACTCCGAAGTTTGAGGAGATCAAGACTGGAAACGACAGCCAAGGACTCGGTGGTGCCAGACTTTCTCGCACTTCTACATATGAGCACTCGCCTTACGACATCGATCGCGTTAACACAAGGGAGTCGTTCACAAAGCCTAGATCCCGAGCTTCGAGTCTTCGTCGCGGCGCTTGATCAGGCCTCATACGTTTGAGGTCACTCTAGCCACTTCATGTTTTCGAAAATAAACGAGAATCTTTTTGCCATTAGCGCGGCGTTCTGGGATACCAAAAGTTGGATGTCTCTCAGAGCATCATATGGTTTAGAAATAGGATTCACGATGATACCACCTTAGGATTTTTTAGTACTTAATACATTGTTCACACTTCATCACTGCTCCCGGTGTCTAGACCAATATTCGTCCAACATGGAGGGTAGCCATCACGCTTTCAGCTCGCAGGTTATTTATCAAGAGACTTATTTTGCCATCATGATGATCTCAACAGAGCTAGATGTGAGCAGGATAGAGCAGAGACGGTTTGACAAAGTGTATCCAGGCGATGTATCTAATTGCTTTTGACCGATAGAATATCACGTTTTGCCATGCGCCTACCGACCGGTAGTCGACGGAATGAAATTTTAAAAAGTCTTGTGTTGGTGAGAAAAGATATGCTTCAAGCGGTCCGGCAGTCGGTACGAATTACTCAACTGAAAAGTGCAAGGTAAACAAAATGCCTACAAGAATAGGTCATGACTCGTCAATGTGAACCGGAGGCATCGGCATCAGATTGATGATAGCGTTTCGGGATTAGACTTCTGGCAATCGGACAGATGCCGCGCTAACAGCTCCGGTGTAACAAGATATCTCTCAACACTTTTGAGCAGAGAACGATGGGTTCGTCTGTGGAGGTGGAGAATTGGCTGTCAAAGTGATGGACGACGGACGATGTTTGAAGCAATGAACTTGGAGTGGTCAAAACAGCGTGGGTGAGAAGCTGGAGAAGAGTGTCAAGCCATCAATGTTCTTCGGCGCAAAGAAGCAGTTGAAGAAGCAAAGCCAAACACGGGCAGAGCCAAAACGCGCCAACGCGACCCTGAATGACGTTGCCAGGGATGATTTTTGCATGACGATAAGTCAACAAAAAAATATTGCCCCAAAGGGAGAAGTTTCGGAGCAAGATGATGTGACTCGTAAATTGGCCGTCAGGGTTTCGTCGCAGATTTGATACGAATAAAGCCTCTGCCTCTTCCCCATTGTTACTTTTCTAGCTAGAGTGAAGATATTGAGAAAGAGAAGACACACAATCATGGCCCTAACACTTCCGCTGGAGCTGCAACAGCAGATCTTCTCGTACCTGGATCCTTGGTCGTTCTACGCATCGCGCAATGTCTGTCGGTACTGGAAGTATGCATCCAGAGATGCCGTGACGCTCGCCAACCAACTAGGACAATTGCCCATCGAGCCGACGACGTGGGCAAAGAAGGCAGACTCGAAACGAAGAGAGTCGGTATACGATGAGGCGGCAAGAGCGTTGATGCTGGGTATGCGCGTCAAGGCTTCAGCACCAGCCGAAGACAGCCTTTCAGCAAGACTCGACAAGACCAAGCTTGCTCTCTCTAAGGACGGCAAGCGAGCAGTATCGCTCCATGAGCGCACAATCACACACTACGACATGACCACACCCGAGCCCACCATCATCTCTACACGTCCCATCAACGACCTCCGCACAGCAAACGGTGGAGGCCCGTGGTTCAAGTGCTCACCGACATCCATGTATGAGCTGGCTCTCTCTTCCGACGGACGCATGCTGGCCATCGCCCTGGAGCGTACTGTTCAGATGTACGACCTGGATACACCTGCCGACTCATGGCCTGTCGCCTCGTACATCACCTCGGCCACTGGCCACTACATTGCTGCTCTCGACTTCGAACACAACGACAGCTTGCTACGAGTCCAGCTGAGCAACAAAGGCGTCGTCGTCTACCTTGGCTCGCCTCAGGAAGGCAAGCCTGGCCTAGAGCACTGGCAAGACAAGGGTGGTTTGAAGCACGCCTTCCTCGATGCCAGCAAGCTCTCCTTGCCGCCATCAGAACCTGTCGACGGCACTCCCGCCGTCTCACAACGCTTGGCTGGCCTTCAGCTCTTGCGCCCCTTTGCAAACGGCTGGCTTGTCGCTGCTCAGAAGCATGCTACGAATGTCCAATCCGGCTCATACTGCCTGGCCTATGTTCCTTTCAGCAAAATTCACGGTCATGTTCTTACTGCTGAGCGTGCTGTTACCATCCTCGAAGATCTCCCTGTCCATCTTTCCGAACACATCCAGCACCTGTGGCACGACCTGCCTGCTGCTCACATCAACCACCCCCACTTTGTTTTATCGCCCAACAACTCTCTGTTAGCCATGTCTGAGAACAACTCGTCCTCTACTCCTACAACTCCTTCATCGAACCGCGTCTTCCTCTACCGCCTGCCATCAGCCGAGAAGCTCATGGAGACACTCAAGCCACAACATCCTCTTCTGCAGAAGCTCGAGGCTGAGCAGGAGTTTAAGTACCAAATCAAGCGCCTTCCTACCAGTCTTGGTTCGATATCTGGCAAAATCCTCGATTTCACTTTCAAGTGCGTCGACGATGGTGCCAACTCTCCCCTTACAGTCACTGCTGTCACTGATACTGGTGCCATGACTTGGACGTTGCTGGACAACTGAACAGGTCACGAAACCGACACATCTTTTCATTCTTCTTCCACGTCGCTTTCCTCACCTTCTCTCACACACTCGACTCATTCACGATACATTAGACCATTAGACCATTCCTGTACTTTTTCATAGCATTAGACGCATTATAGACACAACCATAGACGGCATAGACGGAGTTTGTAGATACCCAATACACTGTATACATACATACAGATCTTTTTTCAGAAATCTCTGTTACACATAATTATACTAAGTCGGCCTGCTTTGCAAGCTTACTTGACACTGCGCTACTTGTCTCTTATTACAAGGCAACAAGAGATGTAATCATATACAACACGAAGGTAGAGTATCTTCACAGAAACAAGTAGCGCCGTGAACACCTTAAGATAATCCTTCTCCGATTCTATTCTATCTTGAGAAGTATTATGCATTTCTGTAGTGAATACACTGGTCTTTCGCATACGAAGAACCCCCATTACTTCAAGACTCTAGAATTCTATCATCAAAAACAGTATTTAGATCAATTAAAACAAGAAGACTATCGCTGACCTGATATCGCTAATTCATCAGGTATTAACAACAAACGCTAAATGACAAAATGTGCAAGCTCTATCGCTGCTGCACCTTTCACTCCACCCTTGCTTTCTTATCAGCATGATCTTCGTCGTCGTCTTCTTCTTCCTCTTCAGAGTGCTTGCGCTTGAGACCATTCTCTTCTGCCGCCGTGGTGTCGTCAAGATCGAACGTGTTTGCATCTGGATCATGCAATGCATTCACGATCTTCCTCGTGCCCATGTCATCACCTTCAACCGTCTCATTCAGCTCTGCATCTACCCATCCCTCAGTGTAACTGCCTCCAAAGTCGATGATCCAAAGCTTGTCATCCTTGTCGACCATGAAGTTGTCTGCTTTAGCATCACCCCAAACAAGATTGTGTTTGTGCAAGAGCTTCACCATCTTCTCAGATTCAGAGGCCCAGCCATCGCGTTTGGATTGGGGAACGTCAGAATCGAGAAGATGGGTCAATGGCTCGGCTCCTTCGATGTGTGTTTGCAGGAACCCCATGCTATCGGTCTTGGAATTTGAGAAAGATACTAGGCCGTGGACTTGGGGTACTCGCATCTCTTTGTGTAGATCGAGCTTCTCGATGTCTTTCATGATCTTGATCTCACGTTTTGTAGGACCGGGTTGGGTTGGATCGACGACCTTGAGGAAGTAGAGGTTATCGTTGTGTCGGACAAGGGTAGGTAACGGGCCAGAGCTTTCGACTATCTCCAAGTCCGATGCTTGAATCGAGGGAATATCCAGATTCAGGATGTACTTTGGTAGAGTGACAGTTGGAAGGAGATTGTCCATCTTGAATCGAAGTGCTGGTGTTGATTCCAGCTCTGTTGGTACGATGTTGCCGTCCTTGTATTGCAGAGCGTAGAAGTGTGTTGAGGGGTGGTACCAATCATGCACATTGGTTGGTTGCATCTCACTCCTTGATGGAGCGAACTTGTCGATCTCGGCTTCCAGGTGTGAGAGTATCCAAGCCTGGAGTTTTTCCTCTGAATCATTCTCTGCTTTGTCATTGTCCTCTAGTACAACACCACTGTCCTGAGATGCTGCAGTGGGACTTCTGATATTGTTCCGACACTCGGAGCATGTGTACTCATCCATCGAGGCCCCTTCTTCTTGAGAAATGCCCACACAATCGCCATGGAACCATTCGTCGCAACCGTCGCAACCAATCATAAAACCTCGGTCAGGTCCACGACACACGCAGTATGTTGCTTCGTCTCCAGGATCTGCCTTGGAATTCTCTGGTTCTTTCGGCTGGTCTTTGCGAGAGTGATCCCTCACCATCTTGATGAGATTTGTGTATTCATCAACCTCCTTGTCGTTTCCCTGCACGGCACCCTTCATCTTCTTGAAATCGACAAAGGCATGAAAACGTACTCCATTGGCGAGGACCGTCAAAGCAGAGTCATCATTCTTGTCGTGAAAGAAGTCCAGAACATGAGCAGGCTTTGTCCTGCGGCCTGCTGAAGCTGACATGGTGTACAAGAAATGGTAGGAATCAATTGAAAGAGGTAAGATTTAGTGATGAGGAATTGAGTAGAGGGTTAATGGTATAGAGAATTGTAGTGTTGACGGTAGCACTTACAAGAGGGACGCGACCTTTAACAGAGAAAACCACTTTACGCGCTGACATACGCGCTCTATTGATATCATTTCTCAAATCAAACATATCGAGGGCGTCATGGTTCCTGGATCTGCAGAAGAATATCGATACAGATCTCCAGATCGGGCATAATTGGCAGATTAGGTTTAAGCTTGGGGCGAGATCAGATCTCGCGAACGTGTCATCGTCGTGTTCTTCCAGCCACGCGATGACGCCGGAGCCGTTTTCGCGACACTTTCACCCTTTCTTCTGTCATAAGTTCTGCTGTCCTCACTCTGTACAAGGTCTGACGAGCATATGCCCTCTATTTTATCGCACAGATCTACAAGATTCCAGGACGAGCACAGCTTGTAGTCTAGAGTGCATCTTAGCTTCATCCTGACCCAAGACAGCGTGGAATATATACGGTTCTGTCGAAATCTGCTTCATCAACCAATAGCAGCACAGCTTGCTTATCTTCATTGGTCTAGTGGTCATGATTTCCGCTTGTCAAGAGTAAAATCTCGTCAAGCGCGGGAGACCAGGGTTCGATTCCCTGATGGAGAGCACCTTCTTTTGCTCCTGCTCACGTATGTATCGAGTAGGCGTAACTTTTTGTCTCGTTGGTGAGGTCCCTGGTCTGGCTTTGGCGCCGTGGTTATGGAGCGCTGGTGCTTCGAGGTAGGATGGGAGGAAATACACCCGTGCTTGTGCGATTGAGTGGATATTCAGACAAATGCCTCACTATATACCTGTACGGAGTAATCGCTTGCAAATCTTCTTGCGATACGCTTACTCTTGTAATTCGCATGGTGGTATCCAATCTTTGTAACCATATTGGAAGGGTTGACAATGATTTGCGTGAGGTTTATGGCTGGGTTCCATGAAGCCTTCTAATACAGACGTCTGTTTTGTAACATTTGATTTGATATCAGCCTATCGGCCAGCGAGAGCACTTCTGCCACTTCTAGTACTCCTCATTAGATGGAGACTGATCCCACGAGCTTTCAAAACAATATGAATACCTGTCAGGTAGGGTTGACACACGATTCACGTACAGACATGGACTCGATTTGTTGAGGGCCCGGTGACCCTGCTCTGACTTCTCTGTCAGTGACTCAAGCCACAAGTGTCGTTCGCGCAGCAATGCTTCATCGATCGTCATCTCTGCTTGTCAGTTGGTTATGCACCGTTAAGGCAAGCTCAACCATCATGCGCAGATGTCAGTTGCTGCAATATCTCGCCTCCAGACTTACGTACACCTAGGTCTTGTGATATCGAGGAGAAGTCATTAGGCTTGGAGTGCATGTGAGTGTCTAGAGGTTGGTCCATATCCAAGTACCATGGAGACATCAGTCCATTGAGATAAAAAGTGTCATTACATCGGATGCTGTTGAACCCACGTGAGATTGCAGATTGTCCAGAATCGTCCACAAAAACAAGCCGTTGGACATGCTTTCACAGACCTCGGATACCGCTGGCAAGAGACTGTACGATTTCCTAGCTCTGGACAATGGCAATGCCAGAGAAGAGTGACAAATCCACCAACTGAGAAAGGTAGGAACGTGTGTGGTCTGACGCTTCCACATGACCTGCAGCCCTGTGTACTTCACTTGGGCGTTGCGCCTCAGCCTGCAACACAGCGACTCTCCTTCTTTCAACGGCCATGTACGTTGGTCCACATACTGCTACTAGCTATCGCCGCGTTATCCGCCAAAGACATGGCGAACAATCATGGGCGAAGACTAGATTAAAAACTCCTTGTTCGAGCCAAGATTGGCTGCAGAAAGTTGGCATGAAGACGTCACACCCAAGCGCTGGTGCTGTTTCGTCTCGGCTTGTGGTGAGTCTGCGATTGTATCTTTCGACAACACATCAGACAAGGAAGCTGTATATAAGGGAAGGTAGCTCTGGTCTTTTCATATACCCTCTCTCTCATAAATCATTCCTTCAATTGATTCCAGCATATCTCCACACTTATCATGGTTGCGTCTCTACCCTTTGAGCTGGTCAACAACAGCAACTCCAGCAACGTGTGGGCCTATATTACAGGCATAAACATTGCTGATGGAAGACGTGTGCTGTTGCAAGCAGATGGCAAGACTCCCTACTACCCGGAGAACCCGCCTGCAATTGGATCGCCGCTAGCGGAAGATTGTGCCATTCCACTTGGACAGCCAGGCAACACTGTGACCGCTACTGTGCCTCAGATCGCTGGTGGTCGTGTATGGTTCTCGATCGATAGCAAGTTGAACTTTCTGCTGAACCCTGGACCAGCTCTCGTCGAGCCTTCAGTACTCAACCCTAGCGATCCGAATGCAAAGGTCAACTTTGGATTCTGCGAGTTCACACTGAACGACGCTCAGCTATATGCAAACATCAGCTATGTCGATTTTGTGTCCAACGTCCCCATCGCCATCACATTGAAGAACTCGGCTGGTGCGATACAGCATGTGTCTGGCATGGCTTCAGATGGTCTTGAACAAGTATGTGCAGACCTGAAAGCCCAAGCACAGAAGGACGGCAAGCCATGGGACAAGCTGATTGTTCAGGAGAACGGACAAAACTTCCGTGTTCTCAACCCATCCCATGGAGATGCCGTTGGAGCAAACTTTGCTGGATACTATGAACCATATGTCGATCAAGTCTGGGAGTATTACAGCACAGATTCGAGAATGTTCAAGCTCGACACTCAGGCAGGCCCTGGTGTTCTAGATGCCAAGGTGTCAAACAACGAGCTGGTTGTTGGCGAAGAAGCTTTCCAGAAGCCCAACACGGCCGATATCTTTGGATGTAACAGTGGGCCATTTACCACTGGGCCCAATGGCACTCGCAATGCCATCATCCCTCGTCTTGCAGCTGGCTTCATCCGTACCACATTAGTGTCTCAGGCTCAACAGCCGTCGGACCCATCGACCTACTACAAGAGTGATCCGACCAACCACTACTGTCGGATTGTGCACGAGCGCAACCTCGACCAGAAAGGCTACGGGTTTGCGTACGACGACGTGCAGCCAGAAGGAGGAGCGGACCAGTCTGGCAAGGTCAACGATGGTGCACCTGCTCTCTTCACAATTGCTGTAGGAGGCAACAATGCCTACGTCGGAGATTCACCTCCTGGGGCAGCTAACAAAGTGGTGGAAGAACAGTCTGAGTCTGCCCCGCAACCCGAGTCTGGTGTTTCTCCTCAAGAGAACGGACAACAGCAGCCGATGCAGGAGAGTGCGCCTCCGATGCCAGAGCGAAAGAGTAGCGGACTTCGTGGTAAACTTAGTGGTTGGAAGAAGAAGTTCTCGCAGTAGGAGCCAAGGAGACGAGTGCCTGTATGGAGAGTTTTCTTTTGTTTATATCAGATCTCCACAGATTCAATACCCTTAGTTATCATGAATAAAGCTACTACATGTCATAAACTTCTGACGCACGCGAGAGTGAGAGTGAGAGTGAGAGAGTGGTTGTGTTGTCGAGATTCCATGTCAGACAAGCCTTGGCACCGGAAACGCGAACTTGATGTTTGGAAGCTGCAGCCGGTTTGGATACTTCTAATCGCATATCAATTAGCTGTCGAGGAGCACTCAAGTCCAACAGTTCCAGCGTACCGCTGTTCATTACTCTTAGAGACGCTCAAAGTCAGTCGACAGTTGAACTGCTAGCGCGTTCAAGCACAATGGCGCCCATGACGAGGAAAAGCGCCAGCTCTGGCGCATTTAAGCCCGTCCATCGCAAGGTACCAACTAACCACAACCTATCTCTGTAGCCAGCTCTGACTCGTTCGTGAATTGTACAGCCCTCTCAAACCAACACGAACTCCTTTCTCGACGCTGCTCGCACCAACAGTTTTTCAACATCCCAGGTGCCATTTCCTGCCGCTCATTTACCTCGACTCGACCACTAACTCCATTTTGTCAGACTCCCGACCCCAACCAATCCGCTCTCGTACCTTCTAGCCAGCTTGTTGACCAAATAAACCCCTTGCGCGACATGGCAGACCGCGTGGGTCGCGAAGTCGACCACTTTGCAGAAACACTTGACAAATTCAACTCCCGTTTACATGGCCAAGATGCATATCGTACCGCCCTCGATCTGACCATTGAGTACAAGGATTTTGCCAGTACCATGGTCAAGAAGCTAAAGAAACGCCACGATGCTCAGCGCGTCAACGACATGAAGAACGAATTCGGCAAGAGGATCACCATGTCCCCCATACGAAGCGCCAGTCTCTCTGCGATAGTTGGCCCCGTCACCCACAACGATGCCGACGAAGACATCCCCGCTCAAACTTCTCTAGAAACCCTGAGACAATGGCAAGCCGAACGAGACACCTGGGAGCTTTTCCGTATTATGCTTGAGGAACGATACTCGCCCGAGAAGCACATTCGCCAGCAGGAGAAGGAAGCAAGACTAGCAGACTTGGGCACACCAAACACATACACATCTGACTCGGATATTTGGGAACGCTTCACTCTGGACAACGACTCCGCTAGAGAGCGACATTTGGTTCTAAAATGGCTACAGGGAGCTGCCAACCACGGCGAGAGTGATATCGAAGCTATTGCCGAAGAACTGGAGAAGAAGTCAGGCAGAGGAACAGGCATCTGGTCCAATGGCTGGATGGAGACGCGTGAGAGGATCAAGGGGACAAAAAGAATGCGCCTTTTCTCGACAGGCTCGTCTGACATGCTCGATGTGAAGCGTACGCATAGTAACGAACCCCTGGTATCTTCTCTGGACCCGGATGCACCGACTCGTCAATATCGCGTTCTAGAGAAGGCGGACGAATACTCAGAAAGGGCCCTCTGGATGACTTGCTGGGAGATGCTAAGGCGAGGCCACTCTTGGTACGACATATGCCAATGGTGCTCTGAGCGTAACCAAAGCTGGCGAGCTGCAAGCATGGCCGTCTCTGCTGACTCGGACATGGACATCTCTCTGCCAGGTCTCTCGGCTGGTTCGCTTTGGCGTCGTATGTGTTACGCCCTGACACAGCAATCAGGTTTGGATGAGTATGAAGCCGCTGTCTATGGTGTGCTCAGTGGTGATCTGGACTCGGTCAAGCGTGTGTGTCAAAGCTGGGACGACTATATCTACGCCCACTACAACTCTCTTCTGATTGGACAGCTGGAGGAATATTTGCAGAAGAGCTTCCCAGACAAGTTTGCATCGGGTACGGCCTCCAAGTTTCCTCTTTTCGACTCCCTCAGGCACCATGGCGACCAGAAAGACGTTGCCCGGAACTTGATCAGGCGCCTCAACGAGCAGTCTTCCACCTCACAAGAGGCTGAGAAGCCCCTCAAGTTGTTGCAAGGTAGTCTCATCGCTGATAACTTTGCCGACTTATGCAAGAACCTTGCAACAGCCATCTCGGATGCTGCGTGGTACCAAACGACTTCGACCACTATTGCTCCTCTGCGCACGGCTGTCTCTCCAGACTCTCAGCGGGAAAGCGTCATCTTCAACGACTATGATGCTTTACGTATTGTTACCCACATGGTTCTGATGCTACGTGAATTCCACGAGCCTCTTTCAGACACAAAGTCCGACCCCGAAGCTCTCGACAACATTATCGCTGCCTATGTTCAACTTCTGCGTGCTGCCGGTAGATGGGAGCTTACATCTGTGTACGCCTCAAGGATGTCACCTATCCGTGGTATTAAGTCACTTGCACAGACCATGACCGACGTACAAGATCTTCAAGAAAAGATGCACTTTACCAAGCTCATGTCCACATATGGCATCGACGCCACTGCCGTCTTGATCGAACAGGCCAAGTATCTTATGGAAGAAGTGCTACCCAAGAAGTCCGCTGGACAGGAAAACCTGAAGATCATCGAGAGTACCAAAGAGGATCTTTATCCTGGTCAAAGGATCAAGTTAGACTTTGTGGAAGAAGGAAAAGGTGGCGAAGGCATTGCCGACCACCTCGCTGTCTTCCATCTTCTGGAGGGCCATTGGGACGTCTCCTTCCAGACTCTTGCCTATGCTTGCAGGAAGTTGCTGCGTAAGTTACAGACGCCTTCTCGTAATCGATCACTCGTACTAACAACCTTCACAGTCAATGGATGCTTCCAAGAAGCCTCACGCCTGGTTGATCAACTGTCTTTCGAGCTGTTGTGTACAGCAAAATCACGGCCTATTCTTGGCACATCAGTCAACGTCATGGACCGTGAGGAGACAGCTTTGCTCCCTCAAGATGTTGAACATGCAGCAAAGTTACGCGTCCTTCAAAAGCAATGTAGAGGATACTATGAGCTCAGTCTGCTGATCAAGGCAGTCGATGCTCTGAATGCTTGGAGGACGGTGGAGCATGACTATGCCACGTAAGTACAAGTATGCTTGTTGATACCTACGCGTACTGACTGCGAATTTAGTAAGGTCCCGCGACCCAGTTCATTGCCGGCTAAGGTCAAGACAACCTTTGAGAACACCTGCGCTGCGGTCGAGCCTGTATTGAGTGGTATTCTCATGCACGCAAAGGATGGTATGCAAACACCCATCCCTGTAGAACCAACAGCTCAACTAACTTCGAAACAGATGATGAGGCCGCCGACCTGGTCAAGATTCGCAACTGGTACCTTCCCGAGGTTGTGCTCGCATACAACACGGTCCTCTGCGCTGGCGCTCACATGATCAGCCGTGAACATCTCTTAAGGAGTATGGAGCTGGCTAACGATGTTGCCAACGACAAGACCGGTCTTGCAGAGTGCTTCATCGAGTCTGGCCGCATGCGCGAGCTGGTCATTGCGTTCGCTCAGTCCAGTGAGACTATGCTGAAGCTGAACGAGTTGAACCAAAACAAGCGCGAGAGGAAGAACAAGGCAGGCAAAAACCTCGACATCTGGGAGATCAAGGCATGAAGGGTGATCACCGAGTAGGAGCTGTATATCCAACCACGCATTGAGTACATGACTACATTCTCAAAGAATTGTTCCCGTGGGTTTGCACTGACATGTTGATGGATGTGTTTGAGATCTGAAACGTGACAGGAAGGTGGGGGTGTATATCGAGTGTGGGGTAGCTTCCCAAATGATGGCATCTGACGATTTCACGCCCTTGGAAAGACGACAACAGCGGAGCACAAATTACGAATCATGTGCGCATCATCCACTGCTCTCACATAAGCCTTCAACTTCATAAATCAGAGGTTCCGGTCATAGATGCTGAGTGCCCAACGCAGCTTCCATCACCAATTACTGTCTCACTTGACTCGTCCATCACCAACACACGTTCCAGCCTTTGATCATGTCGAAAACCATTGAAGACAATGGTTGGACGGCCGTCCCAAGAAGCCTAGAGAAACTGCTTGCCAATCGCAAGCATCCAAATTCAAAGCCAACACCGCTTCGAGTCGAAGACATGCCGTTACCCAGCGGCCCTGTCGTAGACATCGTCATGAAACACGCAAAGCATCACCTGCCCAAGCAGACCTTCAGCCACAGCATGCGCGTCTACTACTACGGTACGTCAAGCTCCTCCCACCAACGTCATGCATTCTGCCAACCCGTTACACAACAGAACAACCAACTGACACAACGACACCTCAGGCCAAGCAATCGCTATGCAGCACTTTCCCGAATGGCGCTACAGCCCAGAAACCTACTTGTTGGCAAGTCTACTCCACGACATTGGCACCACAGAAGCCAACATGTCTTCCACAAACCTGAGCTTCGAATTTCAAGGCGGCATACAAGCATTGAATCTGCTGCTCCAAAACGGGGCTGCTCAGTCTACTGCCGAGTCCGTTTGTGAGACTGTCATTCGTCATCAGGATGTGGGTGACACTGGCAATATTACGACTTTGACGGCGGTGATCCACTTTGCGACGTTGCTCGACAATGCGGGTAAGAATCCGGAGTTGGTGCATGAGGATACGATTGAGAGTGTTGTGCGTGCTTGGCCTAGAGAGGGATGGACTGGTTGCTTTGCTGCTACTGTGAGGAAGGAGACTGAACTCAAGCCTTGGTCGCACACCACGAAAATCGAGGGGTTTGCTGAGATGGTCGAGGCGAATGAGACGATGCGTCCCTATGATTGAGGTTCGTGGACGGTGAGAGGAACAGTGGTTCATCTTTGCTACAAGTGGCTCTCATTGGTGGTTCTTTAGTGTCTCGAAAGTGTGGTGTGTTGTTTCATAGCTACACGTTGCTCTGTACCATCGTTGCAAAGCTCGATGGAAGACGAAAAGAAAATAGCGTTATATATACATTAACTTGAGAGCTTTTGCCCAAGTATATGGTAGTAAGATTGTGTGATTCAGAAGAGAAGAAAGAAGCAAGAACGCCAATCATGTATGCAATGGTATGATTTAGTTGACAAAAGGAAAGAATGAAGAAAGAAAAGAAATGCTCATGATCTCGGGGCTGGCTTCTTGACACTCAATTCGACTTTGCTGTACCATGCAGCGCCGAGAAGGGTGACGAACATACCAGCACCGTTCTCGGGTCCGACGCGGACGTTGAAGAGAACGATACCGAGGAGGATGGTAAGGCATTGCTTGAGGTTGCCGCAGACACTCAGGGTCAAGGCACCGGCAAGCTTATTTGTTTGGAAGGAGGTGACGTTAAGCATGAAAGCGAGAATACCGTTTCCGAGTAGGGCGAGGATAACCGAGGAGGTAAGACCACCCTCAGCAGCGAAGTTGCCGAAACGAGTGACTTCGCCGGTGCAGTATGCGTATACGAGAGATTGTGCGGCAGCGAGAGGAGACATGCGTAGAAGCAGCTCAAGAGCGGGCATCTTGAGGCTACCGGTAAGAAGGCGGTTGGTTGCGACAGTCTAGTAGCATTGTTAGTAAACATAAATGGATATCGGGTGTGTTTTCGAGAACGTACCTTGATGGCAGCGAGGAAGACACCGAGGAAAGTAAGAGATGCGCCGACGAGAGAAAAGTAGTAGTCGCCGTATGTGCTAAGTCCAACACCGAGGACGATGGGGATCAGAGCCATGTATGTAGCCTTTGCGTATGAGCGGCCGTAGAACCAGCGGTAGATCAGAATGGTTGCGACAGGGCAGGTCGAGCGGGCGATCTGGTGGAAGGGAACTGAGACCATCTCAAGAGAGACGTTGGAAATGGCAATGTTGATGGTGAAGAGAACAGAGAATGCCACTAGGGTATAGTTGTCTTGCCGTGTAAGGTATGAGAGTTTGATCTGGCCTGCGAGCAGGAGGATGTAGCATCCAATTGCTGCGCATGTAGCGTGTAACGTGGTCATGAGCCAGGGAAAGGCGAATTTGACGAGGACGGCCTTGTTGTATAGCGTGAGGCCCAGGTTCATGGCGAAGTAGAGTCCAAGACAGATCATCTTGACGCGAGTCGAGACGGAGTATTCGGCGCCTTCTTGTGCGCTCTTTGCTTGTGGTTGCTCCTCGACGATGGCCTGCTTCTCGACATCGTCATAATTCAGCAGCTTCTGGCGCTGCTCTTCGTTGATGTCGCCGAACTCGGACTCGTCCATGGATAGTTGCGGTTGCTTCTCAGAGATGGACGCCATGACTGTAGTTGGTAAAGGAGGGACCGGCCACAAGGTTTAGTGAATAGCGAGGCAGGTAGCAGACAGAGTCCAAAGGAATGAAACAAAGAGAAAAGGTAGAATACGAGGCCGGTATGAAGAACGATGTAATGCGAAACTATCTCGCAAGCCTCGACAGCCTACCCTAGCTAATATATCATCAGATAAGCTGCCCCCGACCCGCCCACAACCTACGTAGTCATGTCATGCGAAGGGGCCGCATGCAGCCGCCCCTCTCTAAATCCGTGCAGTGCCAAGCGTATAATGGCAACATAACACCCTTCAAACAAGGCCTCTCACCAAGCCTGACCCCGACGGTTGACAAGGGGGTAATTAGCATTCATTTCTTGCCTGTGAAGCAAGAACATTTAGTCCAACGTCCTGTCTCCTCCAGCTCACGCCGTTGCTACAGATCGTCACCGTTGCATCCTAACCCAGCTGCATGTTTATTGTCCGTTGGAAAGGAGACGGATTTCAACCACAAGACCCATCAACATCCCAGTGGCCAAGAAGTGAAGGATCTGCTTACACACGGAGAATCTCTTGACATGTCGCCTATCATGGTGGGGTCTGTGGAGATTGGACCAAAGCACAAGGGTTTCTTGTCTGAGAACGTTGATATTCGGAAAACACAAGCTCGACGATCGGCTGTCTTCCTCACGTGTGCTGCTGTTCGAAAAGTCAAAAATCCTATCAATATATCAAAACGTTCCTATCGACTATCCTACAAGCCCATCTGCCCAACCACCCGGAGTTGGTACACACATTGTTCATCTATGTAAAAGTGATCAACTCTGAAACGAAGGATTGATGCAGTCCACGTATGCGCCCGGAACTACGGCCTTGTCATTGCCGCGTTCGGGGAATATACAATCTTATCTCCACTGTCGGCAGGCGTGGTGGCTTTTTGAGGCGTTCATGGCTTGCAACCACCCCGAGGGCTGGGAGAGAGCCGCCTCAGATTGCAGTGTATCAACCGGACTCTGATTGACGGCAATCGGCAACGCACAATCCGCGTTTCTCGTTCCCTGGCATGAGCAATGAGCATGGATATGCCTGAACCAAATCACCGTATCCAATACGTAGACCTAGTAAGCACAATGGGTCCATGTATGTGCTGCCAACTTCACTTCTCTCCCGGAACCCTTCTTCCGTAGCAATGTAAAGCAATCTAAACTATGAAGATGCACAGAGTGTTGGGTGATCGACAACTCCCAATGGTTATTGTTCTATCGCTCGAGACTATTGTGCATTCACACAAACCGTACGGACACGCGTCACAAAACCGGGAGGATGGATATATATTGCAGTGATTTCAAGCGCCTGGCGCTGATTAAATTGATCAAATAATTACAAGAACGTTATAGACATGATATGAAACCCACCCAACCAAACTCCTAGAAGTGCCCTCTAGTTTTGAATCATGCCATGATCATGCCCCAAGGAGGAAATAAGAAAAAGGAATGCCAGAATCCTTTGGGAAAATTTACTGGAACGAGTTGCCTCTGCCGATGCACTCGACGCGGAAGCCCAACCGTTGCAGCTTGCCGGCGTCGATGACTCTACGGCCGTCAAAAACGAATGCTGGACGTTCCATGATGTCGAAGATCTGTTCCCAATCGACCTTTGCGTTTTGTGCCTCGGCGTGCTTGATGGCAGTTCTGGGGTTGTAGCGTTCGCGTGCAGACTTGTCTGCGGGTGTCATTTCGGCCTCGTTGTCGGAGGAGTGCTCAGAGGCGACAGGGCTAGGCAACAATTGCTGAGGGTTCTCAGCACCAGTCTTCTTGGCAGCGACAACATCCTTGTTGGAGAACTCGTCCCACTCGGTAAGGACAATGACGGCGTGAGACTCGGAAGCACAGTCGTAGGGGTTCTGAGCAATAGAAACGTACTTCTCGACGTCTTCGAGATGGCATCCGTTGATGTCGAGCTCCTCCCAGATCTGTGCCTTGGTGACTTGAGGGTCGTAGATGCAGACTCTGGCTTGTTCGGCGATAAGATCCTTGACAACGGAGATAGCAGCACTCTCACGAGTATCGGCGGTGTTCTTCTTGTAAGAGAAACCGTAGACGGCAATCTTCTTGCCAGTCAGGGTTCCGTAGAGGGTTGAGATGATGCGCTTAGTGAAGCGAGACTTCTGCCACTCGTTGATAGCGACGACGGATTGCCAGTAAGCAGCGACCTCAGGAAGATGCAGAGTTTCGGCCATGTATGAAAGATTGAGCACGTCCTTGCGGAAGCAGGAACCTCCGAATCCGACCGAAGCCTGGAGCATGCGCGAGCCGATTCTAGTGTCCAAGCCTGCGGCATATGCAATCTCGCCAACATCGGCACCAGTGGCCTCGCAAATTGCGCTCAAAGCGTTGATACTGCTAATACGCTGAGCCAGCAGCGCGTTGGCAGCGAGCTTGGCGAGCTCAGAGGACCAGATGTTTGTCTTCAAGATGTTTTCCTTGGGCACCCAGCTGCCGTAAAGATTTGCCAGGACGTCTGCTGCCTCGAGGCCGCTGGGTGTTTGCATTGAACCGATCAGGATACGGTCTGGTCTCATGAGATCGGCGACGGCGGTACCCTCAGCCAGGAACTCGGGGTTCGACAGAATCTCGAAGTTGACACCAGGCTTGCCAATGGCCATGAGGATTTCTCTCATGTTGGCTGCGGTTCTGCAGGGAACAGTGCTCTTCTCGACAATGATTGTGTCTTTCTCGGCCTCGGCGGCGATCATACGGGTGGCAGATTCGAAGTAGGCCATGTTGGGTGCCTTGCCAGCACCAATACCGGCGGTCTTTGTGGGGGTGTTGACACAGATGAAGACAATGTCGGCACGCTTGATGGTGCCTCTAACGTCGGTGGTGAAGAAGAGGTTCTGAGGGCGGACCTCAGCATCGCGCGCCTCCTTGACGACGGGCAGGAGACCGGGCTCGTAGATGGGAAGGGCGTCGGAGTTCCATGCTGCGATACGGGCTTCGCTCAAGTCGACAACGCTGACCTCGACGTCGGGGTTCTTGAGTGCAAGTACAGCACCGCTGGGGCCGCCCTGTAGAAAAGAAAGTCTGGTCAGCCTTGCTCGGGAGACGGCCTCGTGGCAGCTCGTATTCAGGGAAGATTAACTCACGACAAAGCCGGCACCGATAAAGCAAACACTCTTCACAGGACCCATCGTGTAATGTGTTAGATTCCGAAACTTGAAAGAATGTGTGAATTGAGCAGAAGCAAGTGAGAATAATGAAGGAGAATTGTCTGAAGCAAGATGAAGAAGACAAAGTATCCTGGGCAATAACTAAACAGAATACCGATAAGGGATGTCCCCTCGCTTCAATCGGGCATGCCGCCTTGGCTCATGGCCGCCGCCTGCAGGAGAAAACTTGCCAGGGGGACCCGTTTGTGATTGCCCTGTAGTTTGATCCGCTCGACACTTGACGCTGGGAAAGGGGGGGAAACAGGGCTTCTCTGCGGGCACCAGAACTTCAGCTGCCGTCGATACAGAAACGCCTTAGGGTCTTGTCCACCACGCGATCCTCTGATCAGCGCTCCAGCGGCACAAATGATCCGATTGTGGTCAGACGAGCAGATACGATAAAATTCGTCAAACTGGCATGATGATGTCTCCTGTCCTGCAACTTGGCGGGAAAGGCTGAATCTTGGAGCGATTCCGAGACCCGAAGGGCAGGAGCCACAGAACCAACACATGGACTGTACAGACGCATAAAGTTTTGGGTTTGGTGTGCTGACTGACTCGAGCTTCCGGCGGGCATCCCCCTTCTTGCCCTGGCCGCAGCCTTGGCATGTACGTCCAAGACGTTACGCGCGTGCTCCTTTTTATTTCTAGTGGTTAGTTAGATGAACCGCGAGAGGCCGTGAGCTGTGTAATGCTGTCCGTCAGTGTCCACAATTCAGCTTGGCCGCTACTAGCTGATATGTTGGGAGCCCTGTAGCCGTGCGACAAGGAAGCCCCTGCCAGCTGTTCGACGGTCTTTGATAAGTTTCCGAATAACTACTTCCGCCCAGGGGCTTTTATCCACAATCCGCCGATTGCTCTTGGGGATTTCCATATTCTGATCCCTTGCATTCTACGCATACCCTCCATGCGACTGTGAGAGTGCGCGTCCTTCTCTATTTCCCCGTCTTGCTGTCACCATGGTTATCCCGTCCATGTCTAGGTCCGACATGTCATACAGTGATATGGGCCGCTCTGTTCTGAAACCGAGGTGGATTTTCGGTTTTGCTGTCGTACTCGTAACTCTAATCACGCTGTTCACACATACGGCATCCCACTCGGTCAGTGGTCTGGTCAACTCGATCAGCACTACAGTAAGCAAACTCCAGATCTACTGCGGCCGCTGTCTTCTTACCACGACACCAGAAACCCTCTACCTCGACATCCTCCACACCGTCAAGCAGCAATGGCAAGGCCGGCCTCCACTACCTCATCCCAGCGACAAGCAGCAACCGAGACTTCTGCAAGCTGCTTCTCTCCTCCACCATCCTCGACTACCCTACCCCCGTCCTGATTAACTGGGGCGCACATGAAGAAGCCAATCCTTACAAGCAACATCTCGCCAAGGTCGAAACCCTACTCGCCTACATGAAGAGGCTGAAGCCCATCAGCAAGGAAGATGATTTGGTCCTCATCCTGGACGGCTACGACGTCTGGTTCCAACTGCGACCTGACGTCTTGCTCAAGAGATACTTCGAGATGAATGCGAACATGGACCAGCGCACCATTCAGGCTTTCGGCCAAGACGCTTTCGACAAGGGCGATCATCGTACTACCGTTATATTCGGCCCTGACAAGATCTGTTGGCCCATCGATTTCAGTCGCCCTGCGTGCTGGGCTGTTCCTCATACTGGACTCTCACCAACCGCGTTTGGCCCTGAACCCAACGATTTCAGAGAGACACACAACGAGCCCAGATGGCTGAACTCGGGAACGATTATGGGACCGATCCAGGACATGATTGACGTATTCCAAGCTACTCTCGATCTGATCCACTACAACCATACTACAGACTCTGATCAATTCTATTTTGCCAACGTCTTTGGTGACCAGGAATTTGCTCGTCTGTCCCTGGACCAAGAACTTCTTGAGACCCAGGCGAAGGAAAGATACAGGGAAGAGTTCCGCAAAGAAGAGGACCCACCTCGCCAGATCCCTGAATTTGACGTCGGACAGAGAACCGAGTACCACATTGGTATCGACTACTTCTCAGCTATGTTCCAGACCTTGGCCTTCTACAAACAGTTCCTAGCCTGGATCCGTCCAAGCGACTCTTGGGCAACCAAAACAAGCGAGGCTGGCGATGTTACTGCAGAGAGATATAATTTCAAGGTGGCCGAGGATATTTCTGCTTCACTCTCGCCTTTTGCCGCATTCGAGGCCTCACCACCTGCATCGAACAGCTCAGTCGAATACCCGAAATCGTGGGAAGATGTCAGCCTTTGTGTCAACACTGTCACTGACCTGGCTCCTGTGACTTTGCACTTTACTGGCGAGAAGTCTTTGCGCGAGTTGTGGTGGGACAAGTTATGGTTCTATCAAGATGGCGAAGAGCTCCGCAAGGCTAGCTTGAGAATGCCCGAGGGACCCATCAGTCAGGAGCCAATTGCAGGCAAGACATGGTACAAGATTGAGTCTAGTGACCCGGAGGCAGGTAAGGGAGGAGCGTGGGCTGACAATGGCGGTTGGCACTCATGGACCAGTCTGTGTAAGACGTACGAGGATCAGATCTTCCCTCGGAAAACACTCAAGAAGAAGGGCCCTCATCATCACCCGTAGAGGTCTTTCTTTCTTTATTGTCGTAAAATCCGTAAAATAATAAACATTTCCAATCTACCAATTACAGAATGCTATGAACAATTCGTGCTTTGGGTGAAGAATTGACATGTGTCCATCAACATGGCCCCTCTTCCGATGCCAGGAGCCCGCTACTATCGAGGCTGCGGAACGGCGTTCCTATCAAAAAAGTGGCTTTTTTCGTTCAGCTGGCAGGCGTCACAGGGCTTGCAACCATGCATAAATCGGCGAGAACGGACTCTGTAGCAATTTTAGCAGATAGGTTATGGCGACAACCCTTTTTTTAAGGGGTTCCCAACCAGTGGGTTCATGGATATCCTGGTTATTTCATTTTTTGGCACAGACGCAGCGGCTCATACTAACCACTCGGCGCTCGTAGGAAGCGTGTTGACTCGCCCGCGCCGTTTTTGCTAAGTACATTGATCTACTTAGGGAGTCAGTCTCGCACATGCGCGCGAAGCACGAGTGTTCTTGCCCTTCTTGACAACAAGACCACCTTCCAGGGGTTTCATTGTTTTTCCGGCCTTGCCTTCTGATTTTCATTCTTTTGTTTCATCTCGGCTGGTCTTTTGTTTTCGCACTTCCAGTCCTTTCGCGACAATCGCCATCACGATGCCGGTGCAAGGTGTCATGAATAAGCTCAAGCAAGGCCTATGGCAAGGCAATGGGCCGAATTATGAACGAGTTGACCTCGAGGATGGGTTTGAGAAGGAGCACACCAACAAGCGATCTTCACGACATGCCAAACCGGTGATCGTAATCCTTGGATTTCTTCTCGCCATATTCTTATTCATGTCCTCGGTATGTGATTTCGCATCCTTCTCACCTTTTTAGCCAACCAAATCTAACAACACAGGGTGGTCATGACTCTGCCAAATCCACAGTTTCCACCACAGTGGCATTATTGCCTCCAGCCTATCTGCGAATGGTTTATCCTGCGAAGCACGCAGATGCCAACTTTTGCAAACTTATGCTTAGTAGCGCCATCCTGAATTATCCGGAGGCAATGTTGATAGGATTTCCGGGTAGCAAGGAGAAGGAAGAAAATGCCGACTCCACTCTGGACTTGGCCCAACGCGTGTCTCGTAAGACCAGTATCCTTGGCATCGACAAGCACCTTAGGAACATCTCAACAACTCGTGATGAGGATCTTGTGGTCATAGCCGATGGTCTGAATACCTGGTTCCAATTGCGCCCTCAAACACTCCTGGACCGGTATTTCGAGACCAACAGGAACGCAGACGAACGTCTCAGAAAAGAATTCGGAGTAACTGCTGACGTCTTGGGTCTCCGCCAAAAGATTGTTTTCGGTGCTCAGAGAGACTGCTCGCCATGGAATGCAGAGGACCCAGCTTGTGCTGCAGTGCCAGAGTCGACACTACCTACTGACATTTACGGACCTCAGACTGATGCTGAAGTCGGTGAGAACAAAGACATTTTTACCAAGCACCGACCTCGATACATCAACTCGGGCTTTGCTATGGGCCCCGTGAAGGAGATGCGTAAGCTCTACGCCGAGGCTGCAAAACGCGTCCTGGGCGACCAACATCTCCAAGATGAAGGTAAGGTCCTTGGTCAGCTTTTTGCCGAACAGGAAATGGCTCGTGAATCCCACAAGACACCCCCTGCTTCATTCTTTGCACGTCTTGGCTCGTGGCTCTCATCGTTCTGGGAAAATGCCAGCGCAGTCAAGGATAGACAGGCACAGCAACTGAGAGAGGCTGATCTCTCACGAGAGTTCGGAATCGGTTTGGACTACGCCAGTGGTCTTGCCTTCGAGGCCGCCCATGCCGACGCTGACATGGAGTTCGTCAAGTTTGGTGATGCGGAATCAGTGCATGCAGCCAATGCTAAGCACGGTATCAGCGACAGCCGACTTGGCCAGATCGGGCCTGATGTTGATGCATCTCTGCCACCGTTCTGGACCTACAGCCATGAGATCCTCCCCTCTCGCAACACATCATGGGGCAATGTTTCTCTTCTTACAAATGCCTGGACTGGCGTTACCCCGGCTGTCATCCAACACGACATGCGCAACTACCAAACCAGCAATTCACTGCGCGAAACATGGTGGTCCAACATCTGGTACCAAAAGTATGCTCGCAAGATGTTCGACGTGCACGTACAATCTCCCATTGGTGCCGTCGCCGTCTCTGGCTACGACGCTGCATCCCGCCGTCAATGGTGGGGAATTGAAGATTGGAAGGGTGGAGCAAGGAACGAGACCAAGTTCTGGTGGAGATATGAGGATGTATGTGGAGGCACCGAGACCGAAGTCTTCAGAGACAGCAAGGGTCCGTGGTACTTGCCATCCAACCACTAGAATCTTTCTGCTGTCGCTATCTATTCACTTCTATAATGTCAAAATCTACATATTGATCTTCTTCAATCACTTCCTCCTCGGGCAATATTGAAAATGCGACTTCTTCGCGAATGACATATGGGAACAAGAAACAGAGATCAAAGAGTACAAGAGACACAGGTTGTCGGCAGTCACCGAGTGATTGCGTGACTTCTAGATGGCAGAGGTGTGCCGGTAAGGTGAACTTGCTTGACAGCGAAAGCCTTCCGATTGCCTGAGCCAGGAAGTTTGAAGAAACAAGCCTCTAGGATTACTGCATCATTCAAAACTATAACAGCGTCAAGAAGTATGCTTATTGGCGTCTTCGATATCTTTTGTCTGTCAAGATACAAGAAATAGGTAAGTTATGGTTAAATTTTGGCGCTAGATCCTTCGGCTGCGATCTTCCTCTGTCTTTCCTCAAACCACAGAATTTGTCCCCGCTCCCACGCAACCAAGGAACGGCTGCTTTAAGCCGCAAATACGATGTCCGGGTCAAACACGGTCCCAATGACTCTATTTTCGTGCTTAAGGAGATCCTCTTGTTCCTCCTTCTTCACATCTTCTGACAGGCGGTCGCTGAGAAATTAATACGAGACACGACAAATACGAAGGATCTTGGACTCTTCACAGGAATGACTACGCCTGTACTGTACGGCATTGGGAGTGCCAGATGGCAATACATTTCGGACGGCTACAGAAAGTACTGGTATCTGAGGTCTGCTCTGCGCTGGTTGTCTATCGTCGCCGCCATCACGTCTTTGATCGTTTTCGGTATCGTCTATTCTGACTGGGCGGACTACAAAAACGTTCATGTCATGTATTATGGTCCAATACTTTTTATCGTGGCTGTAAGTTAATTTTGCTTCTGCTTTCTGCTAGAACAGGGCAGCTTTAGTAAAATTTGGTGCAAACAAGCTTACTGTTGAGCTATGAACAGCCGCTCCTATCTTTTGTGACCAGCGTTACCGCTCTCGCATTTCTGTTTCTCCTGCGAAGGAAGTTTCGCATCAACCCTGGATGGCTGCTCTCTGCCGACCTCGTCTGTAGTGTACTCCTGTCTGTCAATCTGGTCTTCAATGTACAGTACACTCCCGGCAGCTACGGCTGGGACTTGAGTGATGGACTAGAAGTCCTTCAGGTTCCATGGTGCTTTTGCTTGATATTGGGCTTCTTCCACTTTCTCCTCTTCCTGTGTGACATCTGGGAAGTACATTTTCATCGGCGTATGATCAGAGAGCAGAGAGATGGTCACCAAAGCGACAACGATCCAAAATCTGTACCGTCTGGATCCAAATCTGGAAGTGCTGAGCCTGAGGATATCGAACTGCAGTCGATCAGCTCGCCGATTCGAAGTTTGAACGAGGCACCAGATACGCCTTCGCACACAGAAGTCCCCGATAACGCTCTAGTCGAAATGGCCGGTACATTACGAGTAGAATTGCCGGATGGACGGATTCTAGAACTACCTGAGGGATGTCGTGTAGAATTGCCAGCGGATCATCGAGCTGAGCATCGAGCCGAGCTACCGGACAACAGAAGGCTACGAATAATCACACAGCCGTACGAGCTTGATTCGACGTCAACGGCATCTACCCAATGGTATGGCAGTAGTCCGGTGGCTCCTTCGTACAAGACGCAGGATTGGTAGCAGATTCAGGAATATCACGAAATAATTGGAATTCGGTAATGATTGTATTTTTAATACACATGTGGTTATTATGACACGTCAAACAACTTCCCCTTGAACATTCCACTTTAGTGCGAAAAGCTTGTCATCTTCCTTTCCTCCTTCATCTGTACCTACTGATGAAAAGGCTGCACGAATGCACGATGCTTTATCGATGAGCAAGATGGTTCGTGGAGAGCCCACCGCCTCTGTGAGATCATTCACCTCATGACTCTACTCTGCATCTTTTTGCAGCTCTCATGAGCCTGTAGCCACTCTTCACGCTCATGTCTAGTACGTGAATTGAGGAGTGCTCTGGTGAGCAATGAGGGAAGGAAAACATCTAGTTTCAACGCCAACTCTGTCAAATCTACTTGGGTATATGATAAAACAGCTCTTTCGGACAGTCCATGCGTTCGTCCTCCTTAAAATCCACTTGCAAACTTCTTCTTCAGCCTCTCGTATTTCTCGATACTTCCAACACTCTTGTGTACAACACTGATAGCGTACTGGAAGTCCTCCTGGGCAACCTTGCTGTCTCCACGCTTCAGGCAGTGCTGACCAGCTTGTCGCAAAAGTGACTCGAGATCGGCGCCAGAGTAGCCATTGCACTTCTCGTCGCGAGCGATCTCCTCAATGCCGACAGGCCATACTCCTGCTCTGCCTTCTTTGGACCTTGACTTGATCAATGCCTTCAAGATCTCGACGCGCTCTTCGATGCCGGGTAAGCCAACGTAGATCTTGGTTTCGAGACGACCAGGGCGCATCATGGCCTCATCAATGATATCAGGTCTGTTGGTCGCGGCGATGACATAGATACCCGCGCGATGTGACAAGCCATCCAGTTCCGTGAGCAGGGTGTTGACAACACGTGCAGAAGCTTCGGACAGCGAATCATCGCGACGAGGCACAAGCGCATCAAGTTCATCAAAGAAGATGACACAAGGCGCAGATGAGCGAGCGCGATTGAAGAGTGTACGTACTGCACGTTCTGACTCTCCAACGTACTTGTTGAGCAGTTCTGGACCCTTGACACTGATGAAATTGGCCTTGGACTCAGCTGCCACTGCTTTGGCGAGCAATGTTTTACCACAACCAGGAGGACCCCAGAGGAGGACACCAGTAGGTGCAGAAATACCAACAGCAGCATAGAGATCTGGTGATTTGATGGGCTCCACAATAGCGGTCTGAAGCTCTTCTCTGACAGTTGTAAGTGCACCAATGTCGTCCCAGGTAGTGTCTGGTATCGTCGCGAAACCCTCACGCTTGGAAGAGGGTGTGATGGTGGGTAGGACAGTCAAGAAAGCTTCCATAGGGATAATAGTCGTCTCAAAGCCCTCCGGCTCTTCCATCTCGGTGTTTCTTGCACGTATGACCAAGCGATCCCAAAGTTCGTCAACATTTGGTTCCTGGTTGTCATCGAGCTCCATGCCGTCAGTGTCTGCCTCGACCTGCCTGATCAAAGCGTCTTGGTAACGGTCCATAGCCCAAGTAGCAGCTTTACCGACGAGATCCCTCAAATCGGCACCTACGAAACCAGGAGTCATTTTTGCAAGCACAGGGAAATCAACGTCGTCGGAGATTGGCGTGTTTCTCGTCTGCGTGCGCAGAATCTTTTCTCTCATGGGCTCGTTGGGAACACCCATGTTGATTTCGGTATCAAAGCGGCCACCTCGTCGTAGAGCAGAATCGATGGTGTCTGGTCTGTTGGTGGCGGCGAGCACGATGACGGGTTTGCCATTGTTTTCCTTGTTATCCAGAGCCAAGCTGTCCATACTAATCAGAAGTTGAGCGACGATACGCTTCTCCATCTGACTTTGCGAGCTCTCACGTTTTGGAGCAATGACATCGATCTCGTCGATGAAGATCAGACAGGGAGCGTGTTTACGAGCTTCGTCGAAGCGATCGCGGATCTGCTTTTCGGACTCTCCTGACATTCCTGATACGACAGATGGACCGGCAATCTCGATGAAGGGAACGCCGAGCTTTGCAGCACTTGCTCTTGCCAGCATAGATTTACCACATCCGGGAGGACCATGAAGAAGGATACCGCGAGGTAGAGGGACGTTGAGATCGGCATAGCGCTGAGGGCGAAGTAGGGGCAGAGTTAAGAGGTTCATGAGCTGGCGTTTGACATCGTTGACACCACCCAAGTCCTCGAGAGCAATGCCAGTGGGCGGAGAGCGGTCGATTTCCTCATTCTTGTCGCGCTTTAGACGTTTCTTGATAGGTTCTCCGTTTGGTTCCCTCTTCTTTGTTTCTGTTGCAGAGCCGTTGACTGCTGGGGTGCCAGGTGCGGTAGCCGGAGTGGCAATCTTCCACGAACCAGTAATGCTCTTATTCATGATGTTTGGAACTTCTTCTGGGAATGCGAGCTTCTCAGCCTCGGCCTCTTCGTCTTCCTGAGCGTCGTCTTCGAGGGTGTCGAGAATGCGCTCGAGGCTGTCTTCGAGGGATCGCTTGGGTTTGCGTTTCAGACTGGAATTTGAGCGCTGGATGGCTTGATATAGACTGCGCACGTCGGGTCTGTTGCCAGGTTCCTGGAGCAGATGAGTCACGGCCTGATAAACTTCATTGTCGAAGCCCTGACGCAGGCGGGAGGAAGGCCGTCCAGGCATGGCGAGGTTGATTGCGCGTGTTTAGTGCGACAGGTGATTTGGATCGAGTCGATGGACTTTTTTTCAGGGACAGACAGCCGACATGTGGGGCTGCTGCGACAGTCGAAGCACCCAAGTGTTTTCGGCGTCTCCGTCGGATGCTTGACATGCCAATCACCTTTATGCATCAGCAATGACATCTAACTTGCTCAACATTTGCTAACACGAGATGATTGCCGCAATAAGTTACTTGTCCACTACCTAGTCCACTTAGCAGAACAGGCAGCAATGGCCAGATGAGTTTCCAAGGAAAGAGCCTCCACGCCCGAAGCTTTTCCGAATGACATCAACATTCACATGCCAAATCCACCATCTGCCTTCGAGGGGCACGCGCTATACACACAACTGCGCCCAAACTTGCATTTCTCCTTCAACATGGGCAACTCATCGAGTACGCCCAAGATATCCGCCCAGGATAGGTTAGCCACCATGTTCCTGTCCGCCGCTACCACCACTCCTCTGACTCCCACCCAAGGGCCATCCTTGACATGAAGAACCAGCGCGATAAGCTACACCAATACCAGAAGCGCATTACCATTATTACCAACCGAGAAAAGGAGATAGCCAAGGAATGCCTGCGGAATGGCGACAAAAGACGCGCCCTGCTCGCCCTCAGGAAGAAGAAGTACCAAGAGTCGTTACTCGTCAAAACAGATCAGCAATTGGCCCAACTCGAGACCCTTACGAGCGACGTCGAATTCGCCCTTGTCCAGAAAGATGTCGTCTTTGGCTTGCAGCAAGGCACAAAGGTGCTGAAAGAGATACACAAGGAGATGGGTGGTTTGGAACGCGTTGAGCTCATTCTAGGCGAGAATGAAGAGGCTCAGGCATATCAGAACGTACGTCGCATTCCACTCTTGACTAACATGGTATATGTACTGACAAGCTGATAGGAGATTAACGAGATGCTTGGAACGAGGATGACCAACCAAGAAGAGGACGAAGTCGAGGATGAGCTCGAGGCTCTGGCGGCCGAAGCAAACAGACTGAGAATGCCGAGCACCGTACAAGAGGGAGTCATCGCGCCCATGCCGAACGTGCCTGCAGACGCACCTAAAGAGACAGCAAAGGAACGAGCGGCGAGGCGAGCAAGGGAACGAGAGGTCGACAATGGTGCCGAGCCTATACTTGCATGAGCTACGAAGCATGATTGATTGGTGGTGTTCTTTGGTTTTATGTTCAATACCCATGAGTCTGTTTTTCTGTATATACAACCACTCCTTAGACTCGTCTGTCTCGATCGGATATGATTGTGATTTTGGCCTCGTGCTTGGTAGCCATGACGCACGGGCTACAATAGCAATGACATGAATGGGCAGCTCGGATGTTTAGGACTCGTCAGCAAAACCGCAAACATGTGAAGTATCAACCAGCCGTTCATCAAAGCACCACCAGCATCATGTCGCACTGCCACGATGAACACGAAGGCCATGGCCACGACCACAGCCATGCCCACGGCGCCCATGATCACTCGGAGGATATCACACCAGCTCTGCAGAACAGCCTCTACCGACAGATTGACTTTGACGCCATCAACACACTGAACGAGAGCGCCTCGGGTTCTGGAAGCAACATTTGCAAGAAGACCTGGGATGAGCGATTGAACCCCGAGCCCGAACTCTGCAGCGATGCCGACGAGCAATTGCTGATGCACATCCCGTATGTATACCCGTCCACTCTACCTACAACCAGCGTATTGACAAGCCGACCAACACCAGTTTCACCGCCCAAATCCGTCTTCATTCCATCATGATCCGCACATCAACCACCGACTCGGCACCCCTGACCCTCAAACTCTTCATCAACCGCGACGACCTCGATTTCAGCACCGCCTCAGAGGTTCAGCCAACCCAAACACTATCACTGTCACAAACAAACGATGTCCAAGAAGTTCCCGTCAAGCGCGCTCTGTTCAACACGGTGCGCTCATTGGACCTTTTCTTCGAGGATAATTGGGGAAGAGGCGATGAGGATGAGACTCGCATCTCTTACTTGGGCTTCAAGGGCGAGTGGATGGCTTTGAACCGTGAACCCATCAATTTCCTCTACGAGGCCGCTGCCAACCCGAGTGATCACAAGATGGTTTCTGGCGTTAGAGGTGAGGTGGGAAGTCGTTCGGGTGGTGCGGGTGGAGGAGGCAATGGCATGTAATCACTTTGTCAACCAGAAGAGTGGAAAGAAGCAGGAGATGTGATACAAAACTGCACTGCTATCAAGACTGCTACTTGCGTATCTGGTAATACGTAGGTGCGTACTCTGTCAGCCAGCTCTTTTCTATCTTTGTTATGTCCCTGATGAACGTTTTCTCTCCCGTCTGCATGACTTCATGGAAGATGACCCAGTCCGCCTTTCGGTTCTGTCCACCTCGTTAGCGTCGTCACATCAAGATAATCAAAGAGGAAGCACTCACAAACATCAAAGAGCTAGGATGTGCGTGCAGTGTCATGCTGCCGTCCACTGTCTGGAACGTTCCATCCGCCTGCATCCTAGCCGCATGCACAAAATAGCCTGCTGTGAGACATCGCCGTATCTGCTCTGCTTTGTCAGGACCGCCAACGGTCAGGACGCCCTTGGAGCTCAAAGACTCGTCCACGTTGATGCCGAACCGCTCCATGTATCGCTTGAGCTGGTTTCGTACGCTGACAGCTCTCGTCATGCTTTTGAAGTTGAGGTGATGGTTGCGACACCACGAAGCATCCTTCTTGCCCTTGGTGACAAACGCTTGGTACACGTTGAGCATTGTCAAATGATCGCCTTCTGCAACTGCAAACTTCCATCTCGAGGATTCCATAGCCTTCTTCTCTCCATCGTGTTGGAACCACACTGCACCTTGTAGCGTTGTCATAGCGGCGATTGTCAATATCTCGCTCAGACATCCAAATTCGGGTGCAGAGAGCAACACTTTTGCCATCATCGGTTCCACGGCCAGTTCTGCCATGCGGATTCCCAAAGGTTTCGTCAGTCTGGCGTAGTCATCCAGCGCTCCCAGAAAATACAGCATCTCAAGTGCTCTTATGACAAGCTCTGATGGTGGCGTCGTCAAGTAGGGGAAGCGGACTATGTTTTCAATTCCCAAACATTTGAGTTGTAAGATGACTGGTGCTAGATTACTCCTCTGAATCTCGGGAACAGAGGCATCTTCTAGAGAGTCATAAGCTGCTTCTGTGTAGAGTCGATAACATTTTCCAGACTTGGTACGACCGGCTCGACCGGCCCTCTGAGTTGCTGCAGCTTTGGACACTGCAGTGGCTGTCAGAGTCTCTATGCCAGTGCTAGGGTTGAATGCTCGTAGTTTGACGAAGCCAGAATCAATGACAAAAACAATGCCAGGGATGGTCACCGAAGCTTCGGCAATGTTGGTAGCCACAATGACCTTTCGAGTCTCTTCCGCAGCAGGCTCGAAAACGTACATCTGCTGTTCGGTCGAGAGGCCGGCATATAGTGGCAGTGGTTGAAGTGCTTGTGATCCTGGAGGTAGAGTAGGTAAGCGATCAGCGATCATGGACATGCATGTGTCGATCTCCTCGCGGCCAGTCAGAAAGATCAGTATGTCACCCTCGCCTTCCTGTGTATGAACGTCGAAGACGGTTTGTACGGAACGTTCGACGTAGTCTTCAGCAGGAGCTGTCAAGTAGTTGATGTCGACTGGAAACATTCTGCCTTCAAGATTGACAATGCGACCGATATCACCACCAGGTTCATCGGTCTTTGTCGGACTATCGGTATCGTTTTCATCGCGAACGAAGAAGTCCAGAAAGTCTTCGGCTTGAAGAGTTGCACTGCTGACAACTATCCTCAAGTCTGGTCGGCGTTTCCTGATCTTCTTCAAGACTCCCAGTAAAATGTCGGAGCTAAGAGAGCGTTCGTGGGCCTCGTCTACCATGATGACTGAATAGCGCGAGAGCAACGGGTCTACGAGTGCTTCTCTCAGTAGAAGCCCATCGGTCAGGAACTTGATTTTTGTGGCCGCTGAGGTTACATCTTCGAATCTGATTGAATATCCAACCTGTGTCTATTAGTTTTCGTTGGCCTTTTGTATCAGTGAGATTGATCGTACCTCTTGACCGAGGTTACACCTCATCTCCTCAGCGACTCTTGCGGCAACTGTAGTTGCAGCAACCCTACGGGGCTAGTGTTCCTGTGAGTTCGTGACATGGTGGATGTTTGCAAATTCTCAGTACTCACCCACCTGAGTGACAGCGACCATCTTTCCTTGTTCACACCATCCTGCCTGATGTAGAAATTGAGGGATCTGGGTCGTTTTACCACTTCCCGTCTGGCCAACGACAATGACAACCGGAAATGTCTCTATCAGGTAGAGAATACTTTTGCGATGGCGAGCGATTGGCAGTAGGGAGGAAGGTTTGTGTAGAGCAGGAATAAAGTCCCGAGACAGATCAAAGTCGGCCATGGTGATTGACTAGAGTTGATTCAGTGAATCATGACATGCAATAAAATTATTATATTGATGGATGACATGATGCTGCAGATTCGCGGCATGGTGGTATCCGTAGGTGTTGGCCTGAAACAGGGTCCACGAGCTCTCGCTACTACCCCTCGGCTCAGCAGCCCAAACATGATTCTGACGTCTGCAACACAACAACAACACCAACAACATGTCTGAAGGCTCGCACTCAGAGAAGCCCGTAAGTGTGCTGTGTACGTCGCGTCTACATAGACTGACACAACTGGCGAGTAGAAAACGGGCGGCGAATCGCCAACAACAGCACGCGAGCTCGACTTTGACGATGACGACCACCACGAGAGCAGCCCTCTCAAGAGCCCCACTCCTAAGCAGGTCAGCTTTGTCGAAGTCGAAGATGAAGACGCCCCGACCAAGCCTGCTCGCCCTTTGAGCCCTCAGTCCCAGAACGAGAAGACCCTAAAGGAGGCCTTTCCCACAATCGACTCCAAGGTCATCAGGGCTGTCTTGGTTGCCAGTGGTGGAAGCGTCGAGCCTGCATTCAACGCTTTGCTAGGTATGCCATACGCTATACTGTCACGAACTACAACTGATTGCTGGCAGCCATGTCCGACCCAGACTTCAAGCCTGAAGAAGCTCCCCCACCGCGCCCTCCAAGACCCACACAGGCACAGCGTCAGCTCGATGCTGACGAGCAATACGCCCGCCAACTCGCTCAGCACTTCCAGACGGAGCCGCGCTCTCAGCGCAGCAGAAGAGACGACGATGATCGCGGTCCGCCTCTTCCTAACCGCCCGAGGCCACAGCGTCCGGGTGCTGCAGAGGACGACAAAGAATATAACTTCTTCGATGGTACTGCTTGTTCCGCCCTGGTAAAGACGAATATGTGGAACAGCGGCTGACATGCTTTGTAGATGAACTTCCCCAGATCAAGGAGAATGTGCGCAAGGGTTTCTTGGAAACGCAAACAAAGGTCAACAAGTGGATCACCGACTTCAGAAAGAAGCTGGATGGAGACGACAACGACGACCCGTATGAAGGTCCTACCAGGCAAGATAGCCCTCCTCGCAGACAAAACTACGGCCCTTCGCAGTCGGAACAGCTCTATGGCATCCGCAGGTCGGCCGATGTGAGCAGGAAAAGCACAGACAAGGATCGCTACGACCTGGACAACCGCGTTTTGGACGATGATTTCACCTCCCTTGAACTTCGTGACGATGAAGGTGTGTCAAGAAAGCCCGACTACAGGAGATCGCATGCGCTGACTCTACCATTAGCTCAACCTCGTGCTTCGTCCTCGCGTAACCGTCCTCTCGCCAACCCTGACCTTTACAAGCCTAACGTCGCACCTCCCCAGTCCGGCCCAGTCGATGAAGTCGATGCCATAGACCGAAGGAACCAACGTCAGCCATCTCCTGGTGCTGCATCCAAGTCAGCCAAATGGCAGCCTTTGACCTCGATCGCTCCCAATCCCGAGTCGGAAGAGAACGACCCTTTCAGCTTGGGCGACAGTGACGACGAGAAAGAGACAAAGACTAAGGATATCAGAGAGTCTGACACTGCGCGTCTGAAAGAAGCGGCTCGCAAAAGTGTGACCGCTGAATCTGCAGATGCTCCTCCCAAGGGTCTCCAGCCTAGTGAGAGATCTGGAAGCAGCAACGTGAGAGACAAGGATGCCGAGGCCATCCTGAAGGGTAAGAGTCCCGCGTAAGGAGCCTGTCAATCGTGAATCCTTGCATTGACATTACCCGTTTTGTCATACATACATATAACAGCTGAGGTGAGAACAATACAATGGTTTTGTACCTCCAACTTTATTGTCCTCCTTCTGTGCTCTTGGTTATCTTTACCTACCTATCTCAAGATTATTGATCTACAACATGCTCCAAGGCAAAATGCTGTCAGCAGATAGACCTTACGTTAAAGTATTTTACAAAGCCATCAAAGTGGCTATGAGATGAGGTGGTGAATGCCAGGATCTTGCACGATAGGCATTTCTCTACTTCCCTCTGTTGATTGCTCACTTGTCAATATTTCATAGCGTAGACTTTCATTATTTTATGCATATCCGGACTGCTTCAGGTACGACCCTGCTCTTGTTTATCAATCACATTTGCTCAGTCAAGTCCTTATGTATGCCATTCCTGAGTGTTTAATCTTCGCTATGATAGCTGATGTATCGTACATCGAAGCATGAGTATCGTCATTGCTGTCATAGTTGTCCTTGATCCACTTGCAGTCGACGCAAGTACCTTCCCTTTCGAGCAGGTCTATGCGCGATAGCCGAACATCAATCGACCACTGTCAGTACTTCCGACAGCTATCTGGAACGCGATAGCACCCTGTATATATCAACGTGCTGCTGTGACATCTTCCTAACTTGATCTGACTCCTATATCTCTAACCATGATTTCTGTGCTTCCCATCTTGCTGCTTGCTGCCTCGGCCGCAGGTCGGGACATTACATTCCCACCTGTGGGAGGATACCAGTCTCCCATGATGATACAAGGCTCAGGCCTTGAAGATGCAGATATCACCGGAGCCAAGTTTGCAGGATTGACCACATTCGCCAACCTTCCGTACGTTCACTGTCTTGACAAGACTGGGTCTGAGAAGTACGACATCGCTATCCTGGGTGCTCCATTCGATACTGGTGTGACCGCAAGGCCAGGTGCTAGATTTGGACCCAATGGTATCAGAGCTGGATCTCGTCGTATACATCCGGACTTTTCCTGGAGTATATACAATGGAAGAAACCTCTTCAAGGTAATGATGATGCTACGTCGAGCACTAAATCACGACCTTGAGCTGACTTCGATACTAGGAATGGGCCACGATTGTTGACTGTGGAGATGCTCCTCTGACCGTGTTGGACAACACAGTGGCTTTGAAGCAGCTAGATGCAGCACACAGGATCATTTCGAATCGCTCTACCAATTCGACTGATTATACGGTACCAAGACTGGTTACGCTAGGCGGTGACCATACCACAACACTCTCTGCTTTAAGGTCCACGTTCAATCATTGGGGGCCTGTTAGCGTCGTACACTTCGACAGGTAAGAGCAGCCTCGCGACACGAGATAGTTTAGGGCTAAAATAAGTGTAGTCATATCGATACCTGGGACCCGGAGGTGCTTGGAGGTGGAGTCTCGCATTACGCGGGAGTCAACCACGGCACGTTCCTCCACATTGCCCACGAAGAAGGGCTGGTCAGAAACACATCGATACACGCAGGGATCCGAGCTCCGGTCGCCAACAAGAAGCATGATCTCAAGAACGATCGCAAATGCGGATTCGAAATGATCACAGCCAGAGATATTGACAGACTCTCACCGCAAGGAGTGATTGAGAAGATCAAGCGTCGGGTTGCTGGAACAAAGGTTTACATCAGTGTTGACATTGATGTGCTTGATCCTGCATTCGCGCCAGCGACCGGCACGGCAGAAGTTGGGGGTTGGACCACGCGAGAACTTTTGACCATTCTTGACGGACTGAGTGGGCTGGATATTGTTGGAGGAGATGTTGTGGAAGTGGCACCAATCTACGACAATGTTGGAGAGCCGACTACATTAGCAGCAGCAGAGGTGGTCATGTCGCTGCTGCAACTAATGGTGGACCAGCCTGTGAAGGCAGGATGAATAACCAGACGAAATTGAATGTGTCTGTAGATGATAGAGAATAGTATGGTACAAGGCGGTGTGGAAGCGGGTTGCAAGCACAGGCCCGGTCGGCGATCTGCCTCGGAGGAAAGAAGTCTCAGTCCAAAAAGTTGAGGCTTGTTTGCTGCTGCTGTACTTTTTTCTGTAATACATACAACACCACAAACACAATCATGACTCCCCCACGCAAGAAGCAGAGAATGTCTCTGGACGCCGCAGAAGTCAAGGCCGCCGTCGAAAACGCCACCGAGGCTGCCGTCAAGAGCAACGCTGTCACCAAAGTCGTCTCGGACAAGGAAAGCGAAATCGAAGCCGCTGCTCAGCGCCGCTCGCTGTTCGTTCGTTCGCTGCCCGAATCTGCCACCTCCGAGTCCTTGACCGAACTCTTCTCCACCTCGTTCCCCATCAAGCACGCCGTCGCTGTCACCGACAAGGAATCAAAGAAGTGCAAGGGCTATGGTTTCGTCACTTTCGCCGACGCCGAGGACTGCCAGAAGGCAAAGGAAGAGTTCAACGGCTTCGCTGTCGATGGCAAGAAGTTGCGCTGCGAGGTTGCCGAACCTAGACACCGTGAGAAGGGCGATGCTGCCGTTCCTTCGGCCGGCGAGAAGTTCAGAGAGGGCCAGGCCAAGGAGCGCGCATCCGCCCAAGTCCCGAGACTTATCGTTCGTAACCTTCCCTGGAGCATCAAGTACCCGGATCAACTCGCAAAGCTCTTCCAGAGCTACGGAAAGGTCAAGCACACTGTCCTCCCCAAGGGCAAGACTGGTCTCCTCCGTGGTTTCGGTTTCGTCATCATGCGTGGCAGACCCAACGCTGAGAAGGCCATCGAGGGCGTCAACGGAAAAGAGATTGACGGAAGACAACTGGCTGTCGATTGGGCTGTTGACAAGGAGACTTGGGACAACATCCCTCAGGACGAGGCAAAAGAGAAGGACGCAACCATGGAAGACGCTACTGAAGGCGATGTCATTGAGGGTGCCGACGAACACATTATGGACGAAGACGACGACGAGTCTGGCTCTGAGGATGGAGACGAGGACGATATCGACATGGACGACGAGGATGAGGAAGACATGAAGCCGAGAACAGAGGACAACTCGTCCACTCTTTTCATCCGCAATCTTCCTTTCTCATGCACTGACGAGGATCTCGAGGACCACTTTACACAGTTCGGCTCAGTTCGCTACGCAAGAATTGTCGTCGACCAAGAGACTGAGCGACCCAGAGGTACTGGTTTCGTCTGCTTCTACGAACTCGACGATGCCGACAATGTTCTCAAGAACGCCCCTAGACACCAACCTCCTCGTCTGAACGACCCCAAGGCCAAGGACGGCTCTATTCAGATGACCCACTCGGTCTTGCAAAACGAAGATGCCGACCCTACTGGAAAGTTTACCCTGGACGGTCGCGTTCTGCAGGTGTCCCGTGCCGTCAATAAGAACGAGGCCAACCGCCTGACTGAGGAGGGTGCCGCCAACCGCTTCAAGCGTGACACAGACAGAAGACGCCTATACTTGCTGTCTGAGGGAACCATTCCTTCCAACTCTCCCTTGTACGAGGCCATTCCTCCTTCGGAGAGAACCATGAGAGAAGCCAGTGCCAAGCAGAGAAAGACCCTCATCGAGAGCAACCCTTCTTTGCACTTGAGTCTGACCCGTCTTTCCGTGCGCAACCTACCCAGAACCATCACATCCAAAGACTTGAAGCAACTCGCCAGAGAAGGTGTTGTTGGTTTCGCAACCGATGTCAAAGAGGGCAAGCGCCAGAAGCTCAACAGAGAAGAGCTCAACAGAGGTGGTGAAGAGGACACAAAGGCCGAAGCCGACCGCAAGAAGCGTGCCAAGGGTATTGTCAAGCAAGCAAAGATTGTCTTCGAAGGTCGCGAGGGTGCCAAGGTGGACGAGAAGAGTGGAGCAGGCCGCAGTCGTGGATACGGTTTCATCGAGTACTACACACATCGTTCAGCGTTGATGGGTCTGCGCTGGTTGAACGGTCACTCCATCGGCTACCAAGCACAAGAACAGAAGGGCAAGGGCAAGATGTCGCAAGAGATGATTGCCGAGCGCAAGAAGCGACTGATCGTCGAGTTCGCCATTGAGAACGCTCAGGTCGTCAAGCGAAGAAAGGAGATTGAGGAGAAGTCTCGCGAGCGCTCATACCATGCCACCGCACCCACTGCTGACGGCAAGAGACAGCCTTCAGCTCGTGACACCAAGTTTGGCGCTGGTGATCGTAAAGGAGGCAAGTTCGATCGCAAGCGCAAGCGAGACGGAAAGGACGAGGCTCCTGTTGATGAGGAGAAGGACAAGAAGGCTCCTGCTGATGAGAAGCTGGCGAAGCGTCAGCAAATCATTCAGAAGAAGCGTATGGCTCGCCGTGCCCGCAAGCAGGGTGCCTAAGGAAGTGTCGATGTTCATACCCGTCGGCACGGCATGAAGCCTGTGCGACTCCTGTGTCTATGATTCTGTCGTAGCTGGTCTTGCGGATTCATGCTGAGCGCTCGCTCAGAAGAGTAGTCTGTCATACATGATGTTTGAGTGTTGTCGACAGAAGGAGATGGAAGTGGGACAAAAATACTGCATAGGCGTTGATCGAGTGAAGCCGACAAGATATCAATCGGTTAACATTTTTCGTACAAGTATCTCTCTTATTGTAATTAAAAGCGAACATTCTTCAAACACAATTTACCTATCCTGCTCTTTCCTCCGTGTCTACAAAATGCATATAAATATTGGATCGTGAATGGGTGGGTAGGTCAGGAACATCGACACTGAGTAGTCATTGCAACACAACTTCCATCGAGCTGCAAGTAACCAGATTGTTGAGTTTGAGTCTAGATAGGTTGAATCTCGCTCTCAACCAGGTTCACAGACCACAGATTGATGTGCAAGAGCGAACCAGGTTTTGTTTGTGGACCCAGCTTTTGATTTCTGTGCTACCCTCGGGTCACCACTGCCGTCGGTAGTCGGCCATCGTCACGGATCTTTGTGCATCTCGAGGTCTAGAATGTCTTTTCTGCCACTCGTTCATGTGCATCGTGCGCGTGTGAAAACCGTGCTGATATCTTTCCCTTGCTTTACTGTTAGTCGATTCGACAGATCGAGAATTGAGATGTGATGGTGTCCTGAATAGGAAGTGTATACAGCATACGGAAAGGCAGGAACGATACTTCTTGACAGGCTCCACCTTTGAGCAAACATCCACGCTTGGATCTTTGTACACCGGTAGCTCTTTGTTGTTGATAATTTCTGACTCGTCGTTGTTTCTCGGAAACTTTCTGTCTTCTGTCGTCAACCGTCGACCCTGCAGATTCATGTCGATAGCCTTGACATCTCCCGCCTGTCATAACAATCATTGGTATACCATCTATCTTTCTATCAGCCGCAAGTCATTGCTCAGTTGACGTGCATGATCTTTCTTGCTTGTGCTCAAGTTATCCAATTCGTCACTTTTTGCAATGACAGGTCTATCACATACTTCTATGTTATGGTCTATCGACAGCAGATCTAGCAAGAAGAAGCGTGATGGCCGAGTGAATAGTGACAGAACCTGATGATCCTGAGAGAGAATCAGAAGACCTCTCGAAATACATAAATGCAAGAGAGCCTCGATTGCCTTGACGACATTCATCAAGTCTCTGCATCTTCCATTCAAGAGTACAATCAGCACTTGCCTCCTCTTACTTTTCAACAAACCTATTGTGACATTTAGCTCCTCAACCTATACCATCATCTCCCGATACCAACAAGAGTCCGGCAACACTACAGCAGTTCCGTCCACATCTCCCCCCCGTATCACCATCTCTTCCTTCAGTCAATCTCTCTAGGTACATCCACCCCATCACCCGCCCTTCTAAACCACACACTGACTCGAAAGAACAGCAGTATCCAACAATGTGCCAATACGAAAACATACACTACGGCTGTGGCCACGCCGCCCGCCGTCTGATCAAACACTGCCACTTTGCCCGCAACGACCCCAATCATCAATGCTTCGGCGCCTGGTCCGTCAAGAGAGAGTGGTCGAATCCTACAGAGTACTGTCGCAATTGCGCTTATTATGCCAGACAGAGGACTCTTGGCCATGCTCGTTGAAAGACTTTAGTTCGTGGTTGTCAGGGGGTGGTGGAACAGGATTGGTCCTCGCGGACGTTATAACTTGTTGGTTTTGGGTCAGTGTGTGGTATGGAGGTGGAAAGGAAAAGGCGTAAAGGTTTGGAGGGAAGGAGTTTGGTTGGGTGGAATTGCACAAAAAGGCGTCCTGTGATCTTTGGAGTTAATGATTGGCTCATGGTATGAGCAGTATCCCGTTGCAACAAGTTTTATTCAATTTCTCTCCACTGGATGTATACATTCGCTGGGCAAGAAACCCGAATGTGTTGTCTTTTTTCATAGGATGCTTCCGTGAATGCATGTGATGTCTCGAGGTAGGATGTTACACCCGGGTGTTTTGTGTATCGTGAGCGAGGCCAATCGAACTCCTTATGAGAGCGTGTGCATTCGTTGTCACCAGCGTCTCACGGCTGGCCACAGCAAGTGTTCTCTGTAACCGTCGTTTCCCCAATCGAGGAAAGCTGTAGAACCTGAATCAATCAGCGTCAAAAAGCCTGCGAGTTCTTCTTTCCTGCTCTGTAAAAGTTTGAATCCTGGTATTCCGAACGTGATTTTTCTTCTTTGTAACTTTCAGTATAAGAAACCACCTCTTCGTTGCTTTGTTTCTTTTTCTTCCGTCTTCGAACATTCAGACAGAAAGAAAACAGAAGCAATTTCGCTCCGACATTCAATCGGAAGCTCAACAAGCAACCCGAGTGAGGTCTGTTGCAACACCCAGACTTACTCTATACCCCAAAGCTCTATACAAGCAAGCGATCCAGGCCTGATACGATGTGTACCTGGAATGCAGTCCACTACGGCTGCGGACACGACGCGAAGAAACTGGAGCACGCCTGCCGATTTGCTGCATATGCAGAGTGCAAGTTGGTCAGGCGCATTGGAAAACATCTCAGAATGAGAAGAAGTTGTCCGAATTGCTCGGGAAGAGTGGCGGCTTGGTGTCGTCAGTGTTGATGGTGAGTTGATGGTATTGCATATCCGGAAGGCAAGAGTGTATGCTAATGTTCCTGCAGAGACGGAGAGACGTGTGTGGAAGGAAGTCGGAGGCCTATATGCAACAGGGATTACGAAAGCATGGAGGTTGTTCGGAAGGGTCGATTACGCTTCTTGCTCTGGACAGCTGTCGCTAGGATTGGGAATCGTCATCTGTCATCTCTGGAGTACATCTAGGTCGAGATGAAAGGAGTTAATGTTTTTGGGAGGAAGATGTTATATCATTATGTTGGAATATCATCAGTTGTCATCAATGTTCACAAGTTCGCATTACCAGTGGCCACTTTGCCCTTGATGTTGTAGCGCTTGCTGAAGAACGTAAACCAGTCGTCGAGGACCTTGATGTGTTCTGGCTTAAGATCTTCCCACTCTGGTCGGCATTCCTCCTTCTTCAGCGAAGATTGTGCGAGAGCTCTGGATGCATCCTTGCCGGCAAAGACTGTGACAGGTGATCAATGAGAGCTTCTTCAGCATGGTGTCTAGAGGGACTCACCCGAGTATGAAGCTCCTGGCTCATATGCTTTATTGCCAGTCACGTCGAAAACAGTTCCCTATCATGTGTCAGCTTTGATGTCAAAACCATGATGTTGAGCTCCGGTGTACTTTGATGGCCACGTATGTCGGATATCCCTCGTGTGTTCCTTCAAAAATTTCATCAGTAAAAGCTCAGCACAAGAAGTGATAGCCATGTCAACAGCATACCGTCGCATTTAGAAAGGTAGTCCAAGCTGATAGGATCATCCTTTGGCGGGTCGAGTTCGACCTTCTGTTTCGGCTCAAATTTTCCAGACATATTAACAGTGTCTTCTGACAAAGATAGTTTAATACTCTTGTTTGGGATCGATGACTTGATGTTGCTCAAATGCCCCGAGGCTTCGAGGATGTGGAGGGAAGTTGGGGATGCGGCGTCTTGGCACCAACCGCGGCTCTTTCCCTTTTCGGCGGCACTTGATCACGCCTTCGGCTCTCTTGCTCAAGTCAAATTCATATCGGTCGTAAAGATACATGAATCCCAGACTTCAGTCATTCGACCTCTTCGTTTTGTCCTTTCTTCAAGACTTGCAAAAGATGCAAACAAATAGGGACGTGAATCAAGCTTGAGAGGGACCATGTTGTAAATTCATTACTCGCTCCGATGTCCGATGGAGCATATATACATGCCATTCCGTCTTCTACTGCCACATTCCATCACTTTCTATACATTGAATCCGCGACGTAAACCATCTAATCATGTTTACCAGCAGTGTAAGGCCCATTTCCGCGTCCTGATTGCTCCAAGTCCAATCTCCTCCTCAGCTCAGGGCTTTCAGTCTCCCCCGAGTTGTCCTTTTCCTTATCACTCATGTGTGAACTATCACCTTCTTCCTCGGCAGTGAAGCCTCTCTTCTTCCGTTCGAGCGCGACTTCAGGCATAACGGGTTTGCCGCCGAGACTGCACAACACGACATCCGAGTCTGCCGTGAGTGCGTCCATAATCTCGAGTTCTCTGCGGGCGAACAGATGCGGCATGACTGACCATCGCAGAGGTATAAGTGATAGAATGATGACAGGGAAGCCGATGGCACCGATCGTCTGCGAGATCGCGACACTGAAGCCCACACCGAGGATCTGGAAGAGCAGGAAGAGCATGATTTTGGTCCTTGGAACTCGCAAGAGCGGTTCGGACGGATCGATGAAGCGATGCTCCTTGATGAGGAAGATGACCTTCTGCGTCATACCGTTCCCTTCGATGGATCCCCAACCGACGACAAAGAATACACCGCAGAAGAGACAGCGGGGCATGGTTTGGAGGACGATGAGGAGAGGTCCGGTCATTGTGCCTATAAGAGCAAGACCCATGAGGAAATGGCTGACGCGTTGCTCGACCACCATCTCGGCTTCGAAGACCTTCTTTCTGCGTTCCATAGGTTGGCCATCTTCATCCTCTGTCTCATGGCTGATGACGAGTTTGTCTTTGTACTCGGTCAAAGAGTCCGTGTGGACGGGAGCCTGGGGTACCAAACCGTTGGGTAGAGGAATACCGATGATGCCGGCGATAAAACATGTGGCTCCGAGGAGAGCGAAGTCCCAGTGGAATCCAGCGGGCTTCTTGAGAGGATATTGTCTTGCTTGAGCGCCGATACTGCTAACGTTGTGGTCATAGTAGAACAACAAGGTCACGAGAATACCAATGGGTAGAGCGACAAATATCCACTTGACAGGTAGTGTCCAGAAATGAATCAGCCAGCTGCGATCTGTCGAGGGGTAGAATGCTCTGGTTATGGGTAACGTGAGCACATCTGCTCTCTTAATCGTTCCAGGGATGTGGACGAAACCGGTCCAGAACAAGGTGGCGATCTGGAAGGACGTCTGTTAGCCTCGTACGAAGTGGCATACGATGGGACACTTACAGGGTATGCGTAGTCAGAAAGCAGTTTGCGAGTGACTGGGCTGAAGACCACAGTGTGAGGGAGCATCTCCAATGCATATACAGTGGCCCAATAGCATAACGCAACAACAACGCTCAAGAAACCAGCCTCGTGTGTGCTCTCAGTGAACTGGGCGATAAGTTCTTGAACACCCTTGACTACAAAGTTGTCAGCGCATGCCAGTAACGCTCAACACAAGACCACAGGACTTACTCATATAAATGATACCAACGTACATGCCGAAAGCATTACTTGAGAAATCGGTGATGAATCGCATATAGTCGCAGAGGTTTCCGAACGATGTGACCCAATGTGTGATGGCAGCCCAGATAGACACCCAGGCCAGGAACTCCGGGTATAGATCAGCGATACCTTGCTTTACAGCAATGTCATAGATGGTATAGTTGAAAAGAGAGATCAGACCAGTAATACCAACAATGGTCAATGGCTGAGCGGCCAAAGTGCTGAAAACAATCGCGGCCAGGGCTGAAGAGAACAACGCCTCGTTCACACCGAAGAATCCGTCGGTGTGACGTTCCATGTCCAGTAAGAATGCGAGCGCTGGTAATAGACTTGAGATGGCTTGTCAGTTTTGCTTCTAGTTCAATGTTGTTGTTCGAGCTTGGGACGTACTTTACAAAGTACATTCGGACTGTGGCAGCAAATGTTCTATAGGTGAACGCATCTCTAATGTCGCTCCAGTAATATGGCAGTCGTCTTTTCACATCGTAGTACATGCCACGGCCCGGTCTGAGCATTCGATATTGCCGCCATCCAGTTGCACCTTCCCAGGTGTAGGGGTCTTGTTTAGCATCCATCGCAGGTTGATGTTATTTCTTCCAATCCAGTCGATTTAGGAGATTTCGACAGACGATTCTCCAGTTTAGCTTCCTGCGAGGCCTTCCAAGTGTTGACGTGATGCCTTTGCCGAGGTCGTGTGTGTTATGATCTGTAAAGGAGTATTACGATCGAGAATTGTATTTTCTCCAGCCAACAGGAATATTTAGCAGCCAATATGCCCAACTCGAATTAAAACACAAAGATGTAGCACAAAAATGAGGTATATGACGACCAAAACATAGTCTGAGTTTAGAGGTGTGAAGCCATGCAAGGACGTATTTATCCTTCGATGATTATCCTTTTACGCCTCACGAAAGGTGATGAAATCGGGCGCACAGGCCCTGCCGCCCGTTTTGCTTGATGAATCGTGTGGGGCGGCAGCAGAAGATCTGCGCTTTCAAACTTCTTCTTCGAACGCCGAGTTGAAGGTACAAACGTGAGGTTTTCCTGTGATGAGATTGTTCTCGGCGAGAAGTGCGTGCGTCGACGATTCATATCAGGTGCGGTGTAGCGAGTAAGCACATTGTTCTCATGGCAGATTATTCAGAATTTCAATCTTGTGATCGATGCTCAAGCAAAACTGTGCCTCTAATCACGATTCATAGATGCCAAGAAGTTGGACGCAAAAGCATATTCTCAGAGTGTAGTCCCTTTCGAGGTTGTTCCGACACTCGTCGATGCAGAAACAAGGTCGCCGTCGGGTAAAGATGACAAGGCACGGTCCGAGTTCTCGGAGATGAAGATTTAGGTGGTTCGTAGCCGATGACAGTGGCTCAACGTCCGAGCTGTTTGCTGCCCAGGCAGAAAAGCTGGTGACTTGCATAGCCATGCTAAGTTGACTAGAGAGGCTTGTTATACAACTTCGAACTCAGATATTCGTACATAATTTTAGCTCCCCAGCTAGGCGCGTAGCCGCGGTTTCGCATGACTCCCAGGAAATGGCATGATATTCCTCACAAACCAAAGATCATTGGCTCTTTCGCAACCCATGCCTCGTTCAACGATGATTGCGCGGCTTAATATCGTGACTTACGCTCCACTATGCATCTGTGATGAAGCAGGGGTAGGAAGCGACGACCCTTGGCACCAAATCTAATGGTTAGTATACGAACATTCTTCAGTCGGTAGACTCATTTGATTGCACAGGCGTAAACTCTTTACGAGTCATTGAGGTAGCAGCAGTCTTGTAGCGGACGTAAAATCCCGCGAACACGCCTGCTGCGAGTCCAGAAAGATGACCAGCGTAGTCAGTCCTGGTGTTCTTGCCGCGCCAGGCTCTCAAGATTTCGAACCCAGCGATGATACCCAGGACCGTCAAACCAGTTACATCTGGAATCTCGTAGCCGAGCACTGTCACATTGTTGCTGTAGTACAGGTGGTTAGTAGGACGATCGGAACGAAAAGGGGCGCAGCTTCGCTTACTTTGCTCTGACCAGACAGGCTGCAGCCATGGTGCCGATGACGGCAGTGGATGAGCCGAAGCTGTAGTTCATCCAGCGTTTGGCGAGTACGTTGAAGGCCAAGGAGCCATAAGTGCCCACGGTACCGCAAGTGAGATATACAGCTAGGAATGTGCCCCTTCCTACATCGTCATGTACTACATGTCATCTCGTCAGTGTCAATTATTGGCAGCGGAATTCGGTCTGGCACTTACGGATCCAACCAAAAGGCCATAGCATGACCATGTTGGCAAACAGGTGACGGAAGCCTTGATGACTGAACTGCGCACCAAGGGTTCCGATGGCGAATGGATATGCAGCAGTGACTTGGAATGTCTTGTTCATGGTTCTCCAAAGCGGGGGGATTCTCCATGCAACAAACACAGCAAGATTGATGGCGGTGATGGCTCCGAGGGTAGCGATGGCAGGTGGCACGTCGGGGAACATCCTCGCTGATCGTGGAGGTGGGTTGTACGTCCCGTCGAGCATCCAGCAACCAGCCAGAACGGCCAAAAGAACCAGAGCAGAAGGTCCCAATCGGCGAAGGTTAGAGAGGTTAGGAATCTTGTTGTCCTTGATGATCATTGCTTGTTCTTCATAGTACTTGACCCAGGGCTTGCGTTCCACGGGCTCCAACCATGCCTTCTGGGTCGGTTGTGCAAGAGCGATCTCGTCAAACGGACTGAATATCTTCCCCGACTCCTCTTTCGCTTCGACTCCCGAGTTGTTGTCTTTGGCCTCAGCCTTGAGAGCAGCAACTCGTTCTGATTCCTGCTGCTTCTTGGCCTCGTCCTTCTTTCGATCTTCTTCCATCCATCTTGCTTTGTTTGCCTTTCTCAATTTGTCCAAAGCACTCTCTCCGTATATGTCGGCAGCTGGCTGTGATTCGTCTGGCTGGCTATCATCGGTACGCTTGTAGATACCTAGTTTCTCGGCACGAGCCATGTACTGTTGTTCGACTTTCATGATCTCTGATTCTGCCCAAGCAGCGCCGGCCTCATTCTCATCAAAGGCAGGATCCAAGGACCGGACGTGTTCCAGTGCTTTGGTAGCCATGTCCTGAGTAATGCCAGATTCTCTCGGGAAATCGACACCCACATCGATAAGACTGCCTGAGAGTCTACGATAATGCATCAATCGTAGTATATGGTTTCCGTCCTCGCAATGCATCTCAGGGCCAAAGATTTCTGAGATAGTAGCCTGGTCGAGTTCTCCTGAGGGCAGGGGAACGCCAATTTCCGGGTCATAGTCTCTCCAGGTAGGAAGTTCCCTACGTCTACGGACCGATCTCTGGCCATCCCGAGCAGAATCTGGACCAGTCTTCTGAACAGCAGGAGGCGGTTTTGGGATGAAACGATTCCGGGCCGAGAAGTTTGTAGAAGCGGAGAAGGTGCGCAAACCAGCAGCTAGAGTAACTCGGGAGCGTAGAAGCGATTGCGAGAGGTTGCGAGTCTCGATATGGCTAATAAAAGATGCTAGAGAAGATGGCGCAAAAGATGATGGAAAGGTCGAGCATGAAGCCCTCATGACTGCCGGCCGAGCATGGTTCATGGCGTCCTAATCATCCGTAGCAGCCGCGCAAGAGAGCGAGACAAGTAGAGAGAGGCAGAAATCGGAACGGTCGAAGCAGAAATATCATGTCGTCGACGACAAATGGACCATGATGAATTGCGGAGTTTCGGCGGTGCTCGGACCATGTCGAAGCGGCGGCGTCATGGTGTGTCTGCCTGTCATGTGGAAGTCGATCACCTTTCTATATTTCCTTCTCATCACATATACGCTGTTACCGGCCAGTCATCATGTCACACGAAGCACTACCCATCGACCGAGTGCGATTTGCTGAAGCTCTCGAATCACTTCCTGTCGATGCACTGCATGCTAAAGTCGCTGAACTTTGCAACAACATGGACCATCTCAGATATTCCAACGAGCAAATGGTTCCATTTGCCGACGAAGGCGATCAAGGTATGTCGAGACATGTCTGCTCTCAGATATTCTATCTAACCTAGAACAAGACTGCAAAGACGCCATGTACGAGAACCTCGTTGTCATCAGCCGCATCAACGAACGCATTGAACTGCTGAGAGCCGAAGTCGAAAAGAGAGGCATGTCATGGTCAGAAGCCGATATTCAAAACCCTCAAGTCAGCGAGAGAATGGTCAATGGCTATTCCACATCCACCACCCAAACACAATCATCACAACCCCAAAGCGGTCACTTGACAGACGAACAACTAAGAGCACAATTGGAAGCCAGGCTGGCCCAGGATACACAGGAAGACCAGGAAGAGGAAGGTCTCCATCTCTAGAGCCTTGACACAGAGTTGTGTCTTTCTTTCTGTACGATACCCTCTATGCTTGAACAATCTTACAACTTGATTTTGATTGCCCTGAACACACATACTTCTCTTCTATCCACACAGCCAAGTCTATTCGAAAGCCGAAAGATCTAATGGCACCGTACTGCCTCTACCCGCTCGATACATTTTGGTGACTCCGGAGAATTCTCGTGGCTTGGGAAGCGTCTCATCAGGCTGGAACTTGAATCGTGTATCCTCAATCGTCGTGCGGCCCCCACCCAATCTGCTTCCACTTTGGCCTTGTTGTGACAGATTAGGTGACTTGAGGGATCCTCCGTTCAATGTGTAAGATGAAGCATCCATCGTCGAGCGCGAAATGGACCCTGCGTGAGGCCGTGAAAAGCCAGCGGACGGAGGTGGTGAAGGCGCCGCTAGAGGAGGACTGGGTGCAGCAAATGATTGTCGGGGTGGCGAGGGGGCGGCTGCAGGCGGCGGCGGAGGTGCAGGTGATCTCGGGGGAGTAGCATTGAACATGGCTGGCGGTGGAGGAGGCGGCGGCGGTGGGGCTGCAGGCGAGGCTCGGCCAAAGGCATTCCGTGCAGCTGTTTCAGCTAAGGACGGTGTACTGCTCATGGGTGGTAGTGGGGCACTCATAGATGGAGGAGGAGGTGGTGGTCTAGGCGCAGAAGAAGGAGGCAATGGGGGAGCGGATGGAGGAGCTGGCGACGCAGAGGGTGGAGGTGGTGGAATATTGCCCGAGGGTTTGCGCGAAGACGGAGGTGGCATGGGTGGTTTCTTGCCAATTGGTGGAGGTTTTGGTTTCGTAGGAACAGCGGGCGAGGAGCTGCTGATGTGTGGTGTCGGTCGCACGCTGTTCCTGAGGGCCGATACGGCAGGATTGGGAGGTGGTGCCAAAGGAGGAGCAGATGGCGGGACTGGCGGGGCAGAACTGACAGGGCGAGGAGGCGCGCCTGGAGGTCTGGGAGCGGAAGACACAGGACGAGATGGAGCACCCGAAGCTCCCAGATATGATGAATCTTCGTCGGCGCCGGTCTTGACACCGCCCGACTTGCGCAACTTGGGCATACCACCAGCGAAGAGGCCTCCTAGTTGAGGTGGTGCAGCTCCCACGTCGCTCGAGGCGCGATCTCTGTTCGCGCCAGGCGGGGGTGGAGGGGCAGCACCTCCCGGAGCCTTCATCATTCCCGGTACTGGAGGAGCGCCCATAGCGACGGGGGCCGAGGATTTCTTCACATTGCCTACAATGGGAGCCGAGCGATCGTTGATTTGGGTGACCTTCTTGAGTTTGGCGCCTTTTGTGATATCTCCTAGTAGAGCACCCTGAGGAAGAGTCAGCTAATGCCAAGTTGAGCGTATGGTATCTGACATACTCTGCCTTGAGCGGCAGCAGCAGGCGGTCTACTGGGAAGGCCTCCAGGTGGTGGTGGGGGAGGGGGAGGTGGGCCTGGACAGTGTGATGAGTACAAGTACTGGCGAGTAGCATGATAAAGTTACTTACCCCCAGACATGCCGGGCGGCATTGGGGGCGGAGGGGGTGGTGGTGGAGGCGGCGGCATTGTCGTGTGTCTAGACACTCAAGACGGACAGTACGGCGGGCGCGTGACGGGAAGCAGCGGGTAGGTGTGCGCGCTGGCGAGTTGAACAGACGGGACCAAGTCGAAAAGGCGAGTCGAGGGCAGGTGGGTAACGGGAAGAGTGTCGGGGATTCGGCGGGCGAAGATGGTGAATGTGGCTGACTTGTGGTGGTTGGTAGACGAGGGAAATGTGTCTGGCTGAGCGACTGCCCAAGTTGAATGCGTCGTCACTCCCAAGCCCCGATGCCTCTCGGCCCGAGCCCCAAGGTTCCATATCGACTTTGGAAGTTGCGACAGGAATTGGCAGGCCATCGACAAACCAAACATGAAAGCCTTTACTCCACCGCGAACTGCATCGCTATGTCAGTTCTGCCGCCAGACCAGTACGCGACAAGCTGCTGCACCATGGGCCTCTGCAAACCGACTACTCCCACAATCTCGTCCCATCTCATCAACCTCTACGCAAACTGCATCTAGGCAACTGAAGTCGCCTACTCGCTCAGTCAGACAATCACGCAGATGGCTCGCATCATCCGCTGCTCCTGTTGAGGATGTACCTGCTGCTGTTACTGGACCTCTGAAGGCTGGAGTTTCGCAGCAAGATCTGCTCGATTACAATGCAAGCGTGCAAAAACTGGCCAAGACTATTCTTGATCACTCGGCCGTTCCCACTGAGGAGGACGTCGTTGAGCTCCTGGAAACATATAACGCAATGGCCCGAACCCTTGTCGACACGAAGGATACTCCACAAAAGAGGACAACAACCCAGCCCGAGAAGACGGCTACTTCTGCCCTGCTCAGCAACCTTGACACTCACTCAAAGTCCTCGATTACAACCTCACGTCTCATGCATGCTCTTACTACAAATGCTTTCGACGTACTCATCCATGCTCCTGTCTTCATTACTCCCCGCATTCTCCAACTCTACGTCGATCTGCAATGTCTCTTGAAACGTCCAGAGTCATTCCCAGCCGTATTTACTCTATACCGTGAGAAGCCTGTGCCGCGACCATCCAGCAATGATGGTGTAATCACCTACGACAACACCAATCCTGATAAGCCTGCCGCTGCCGTCCAACCTGCTGTGGCCGATATGGCCATCGACGCTGCAATCGCCAGCCGTGACTTGTCTCTCGCCTTGGCCACTATTGAAGCGACTTACTGCACAAAGGCGTACAAACGCTCCAAGTTCTTGCGAAGTGCTCTCTTCCCCTTGACTGGCTTCTTGTTAACCCCGCCCGCCGCATACACCCTCGCAACACGCTATAGCGACTACCAGAACACAATGGATCCTGCAATGGCCACCAACATCGCCATGGCCGCTATGATGACATATAGCGTGTGTGTTGGTAGTATCGGCTACGTCGCCCTGACCACTGCCAACGATCAAATGGTCAGAGTCACCTGGGCTCCGGGTGTGCCCCTGTGGGAACGTTGGGTACGTGAAGAAGAACGCGCCGCCCTTGACAAGCTGTCTCAAGCTTGGGGTTTCACCAGCACAGAAAAATGGGGCGAGGAAGAAGGCGAAGAGTGGGACTATCTGAAGGAATTTTGCGGCCTCAAGGGAATGATGCTCGATCGCGTTGAATTGATGGATGGCATGGAGTAACCAAGACGTGAGATGAAATGATGATTGTACAGATAGCAGAAACCACTATATACCCCTCCGATCTTTTGTATCTATTACAGCTGCATCAGCAGATTTTGAAGCCTCTGTTCAAGAGCACTCGAGACATCACCACCGCACTGCACCTCCTCCTTAACACCCAGCCGTCTACATTGCACCTCAACTTTGCCCTCAGTTTTCCACGCCCTGCCCAATACGACAATCAACGGGTAGCCCACCAAATCAGCATCGTTCAACTTCCAACCCATAGGTTTCTTGCGATCGTCAAGTACAGCATCGACACCGTTCAACAGAAGCTTCTTCGCCACATCCTCTGCAGCATCTTCGTTTCCATTTGCAGGAACCACCACAGCAGAAAAAGGCGCAATAACAGCAGGCCAATTCAACCCTTTAGCATCAGACAGCATACTTGCAATCGCTCCGACCAGTCTCGAGACACCGATACCGTGACAGCCCATCTCGATCGTTTGCCGAACGTCATTGCTGTCGACAAAGGTTGCTGAGAGCGGTAAAGAGTATCTGGTGCCGAGATGGAATGTGTGGCCTACCTCTATCGCACGGTCGACTGTTACTTTTCCATCGCTACATTTTTGACAGGGGTCTCCTGTTAGTGTGCGAGTGAGTTGCATGGACTTGCCATTCTTTCTTGGACGCAGTTGGAATTGTACGCTGTTGAATTTGCCGGATGGAAGCAGGAGTTCGCGTAATTGCATTTTCTGCTGGAGGGAGGTGAAGGTGGAGGTTGAGAGTGGAAGGCGTTCGTCGTTTATTTCGATGATTTGGGCGGATGGGGGACGGGAGCCGGTTTCTTCGTGACGGGGGTTTGCTTTGTCCCAAGTCTCTAGGGGGTTCTCGACTGAAAGATCAATGTCGGGGACGAGAGCTTTAATGACGTTGGGGTTTATTTCGTTTCTGATGCTCTCTTTTCCAGAGTGTTGTTGTGTGGTCGTTGGGAACCAGGCTGTCACGAGGCTCTTTCGGTCCTTGGTGATGCCAATCCAGCGAGAAAGATCTTTCTTGTGTTCGATCGATACTTGATCTGGTCGATCGACAGAAGTGATGGCCAGTTCATCGTTTATTGTGTAGCCACACGAACCACAGCCAATGACATTATCCTCGCCTTTTGCCGATACAAAATGGTACTCGTGACTCAGAGTACCACCAATGTTACCGGAATCTGCTTCGGCGACCAGGTAGGGCAGTTTGAGTTCATCGAGGAAAGCTCTGTACGCTTGTCGCACTTCCTCGTAGGTTTGTCTGGCTTGTTGTTCTGTGATGTCAAAGGTGTAGAGATCTTTCATGGTGAATTCTCGACCACGTAGCAGACCCTGTCGTGGACGTGCTTCATCTCTGAATTTGCGACCAATCTGATACAAGCGAAGGGGGAGATCTTTGTAAGACTGGACGGTGCTGGCGACCAGAGATGTGATTTCTTCTTCGTGAGTTGGGGATAGCAGGAATTTTGCATCTTTTCTGTCGTGGAAACCGAACAACTTTGATAATAAGCAATGCGTCCGGAGGCAAGTAAAATGTTTCGAGGAGAGATGTATAAGAGAGAGCCCAAAACAAAGAAGTTGTACTTACTTCGCCGCCATGGCCTACGAATCTACCAGTCTTTTTCCAAAGCTCTTCAGAGGAAATGGTAGACAAAGATACTTTAGCAGCACCTACATTTATCTCAGCCGATGAAACCTACCTGTGTTGTGCACTTTCTCCATACCTATGCTCTCCATATGCTTGTCAATCAAAGCCTCAAGCTTCTGTTGTACACGATTTCCAAGTGGCAGCATGTGGAAGATGCCAGCATGGGCTTGTCGCACATAGCCTGCTCTGATGAGCAATTCATGAGACTCATCTTTGGCATCTCTAGATCTTTCAGCGCCGACAGTAGGAATCCAGAAGCGGGAAAGACGTTGAATACTGCTGGTCGATGTTATTGACCTCGAATATGTCCTTGACACGTTACGAGGCAATGAATGCAACACATGGCTACTGACTCGAGATGATGGTGCACATCTCGCAAGTCTGAGATGAGAGTACATTCGTGATCTGACTGCCACAAGCCGTATGGGTTCCGAAGATTAGTTTAGCAGCTGTCGAAGGACGAGATGAAAGCAGATTCAAGATGGTGGAGCAGTGGAGTGTCGCGCACGGATGATCTGTCTCGCCGGGTTTAAGGTGCGGATTTTAGGGGAAAATTCAAGAAGTTCTGCGGGTTCCGACACCCGCAAAACTTGCTAGTCGGCGCATGTGAAGGACTGCAAAGACAGGCCAAAAACATTTTCAAATACCAAACACCACAAATATGGGTGTCACCAGGAAGCGCTCAGCCGATGAGGCCCGCGCCGGAGGTTCGCGCCCCGAAAGGACGTTTCCCAAGAAAGAGTACCCGAAAAAAGAATACTCCAGGAAAGACGGTGGTGACCAAAAGGCAAAGAAGACTCCTCTGGTATGCGCCCTGCCATTCTGCTTTGGCGAAACACTCTCTGACCAGAATCTAGATATTCGAAGTCAGACCCGATTGGTATGCCGCCGCACTGCCCGAACTGCCCGTATCCACATCCGCCCAACCTCCTTCGCAGAGACTGGTCGAGGAAATTCACGACTACGCCTATACTCTGCTCGAGTCCGAGAACACCAGCTATGCCGCCAACAACAACTCAGCATCATCTTCCCACAAGTTCTTGTCCACAGTCATGGCTTCCGGTACCCTCGAGGATAAAATCTCAGCCTTGACCCTGCTGGTCCAGGAGTCGCCGCTACACAACACAAAGGCTTTCGAGACCTTGCTTGGTTTGGCAAAGAAGAAGAGCAGGAATCAGGCACTCATGGCTGTTGCTGCCGTCAAGGATTTGCTGGGTCAGGGTGACGTCCTTCCTGGAGACCGCAAGCTACGCGCTTTCACGAAACAGCCTGCTTTGGCCAAAATAGTCGAGGACCACCACACTGTCTGGAGAGTCGGAGATGCCCTGCCAAAGGGTCTCGAAAAGACTCACCTCATCTACTGGGCATTTGAGGACTGGCTGAAGAAGCAATACTTTGAGCTGTTGAAGATTCTGGAAAGTTGGTGCAGCGACGAGGTTGAATACGCAAGAAGCAGAGCCATCACATACGTCTGGGAGTTGTTGAGAGACAAGCCTGAACAGGAAGAGAACCTTTTGAGGTTGTTGGTGAACAAGCTCGGTGACAAGGACAAGAAGATCGCCTCTCGCACATCATATCTTCTACTCCAACTGGAAAACACCCATCCGGCCATGAAGGGTATTATCGTCAACGCCATCGAGACTGAATCGCTGTTCCGCCCTGGACAAGCTGCGCACGCCAAGTACTACTCCATCATCACCCTTAACCAGACCATTCTCAGCGTCAAGGAGCCTGAAGTCGCCAACAAGCTCCTCGATATCTACTTTGGACTCTTCATTCAGTTCTTGAAGCCTAGGTCGCATGCAAAGGCCAAGGCCCAGAAAGTCCAAGGTGGTGGTGGAAAGGGCGGCAAGATGGCTGCGAAGAAGGCAAAGGCCTTGGAACAGGCTGATGCTGCTGACAGCGAACTCAACGAGAAGATGGTTACAGCAGTCTTGACTGGTGTCAACCGTGCTTTCCCCTTCGCCAAAACAGACGACCCTACCTTCGAACAGCACCTCGACACCATTTTCCGCGTTACTCACTCGTCCAACTTCAACACCAGTATCCAGGCTCTGATGCTGATCCAACAAATCTCTGCCACCAAGCACTTCTCCGCCGACAGATTCTACCGTACCCTTTACGAATCCCTTCTCGACCCCCGCCTCATCACCTCTTCCAAGCAGATCATGTACCTCAACCTTCTCTACAAGTCGCTCAAATCCGATGTCAACGTCAAGCGCGTGCAGGCATTTGTCAAACGTTTGTTACAGACAATCACCTTGCACGAAGCACCGTTTGTTTGCGGTGTCTTATACCTGGTCAGCGAGCTCGAGGCTACCTTCCCCACTATTAGGAATATGATTCGCGAGCCCGAAGCCGACCCCGAGGACGAGGAAGAGCACTTTGTGGATGCACCGGAGGATGGAGAGGATAAGCCCGAGACCTCGACACGGGAACAACCTGCCCCTGCCGTACGCTACGATGCACGAAAGAGAAACCCGGAACACAGCAACGCTGATCGTAGTGCCCTATGGGAAATTCTTCCTCTGCTTTCGCACTTCCATCCATCTGTCGCCATCTTCGCCGAGGCACTGGTGAACCAAACAGCGCTACCACCCAAGCCTGACCCTACTAAGCACACGTTGATGCACTTCTTGGACCGCTTCGTCTACCGTAACGCAAAGACCAAGGGATCCACAACGACACGCGGAGCGTCCATCATGCAGCCTATGTCAGGATCCAACGCAGCAGATGTGCTCATCAAGGACCGTGCCGACCCTACTCACCGTATTGCCCTCAACTCGGACGCCTTCTGGAAGAAGAAGGTCGAAGATGTCGCAGCCGACGAGGTCTTCTTCCACGACTACTTCACCAAGGTCAACAGCGCCAAGCCTACCAAGAAGGACAAGAAGAAGCAGAAGAACGCTGCCGACAGCGATACAGAGAGTGACGCCGATGAGGACGAGATCTGGAAGGCTCTCGTCGAGTCACGACCTGAAATCGAGGGAGATGAGGACGACGATGATGATGATCTCGACATGGAAGACCTCGAGGAAGGCTACTCGGACAGCGAGGAGGGAGATGGTGGTGTCGAGATTGGCGAGTTTGCCGAGGATGACGATATGGACGAAGCAGACTTGGGAGACGACATGGAGGATGATCTGGAAGACGACGGCTTCGAAGGACTGGAGAGCGGTGATGAAGACGCCATGCTTGGCGACGATGAAGACCTACCATCCGACTTTGAAGGCCTGGGAGACGACACGGAAGAGAAGGACGAGAAGAAAGAGAAGTCAGACGAGAAGAAGAAAAAGAAGAGAAAGCTCAAGCATCTGCCGACATTTGCGTCCATGGACGATTACGCCAAGCTGCTGGGAGCAGACGACGAGGACATGTAGATATAGCGATAGTTATACCATTTTGTTGCCCTCTGTACAGGGCTTGTTTGCAACGACTTTGGTGTCCTCTGATATAGGTGGCTGGGTTGAGCATGGTATTACTGTTATAGACAAACAGACTTTGACCCACTCTGCGGAGTCTGCGCCATGACGAGCGGCGGCACGTTGCAGATCCGGGGCTCGGGTGTTGAATGATTCGAGCAGTCGCGCAATTGTAAACATACGACCATTGACAGATATTACAACATGAATCGGTAGCGCTATGGGCTTGGAGAAGAAGGATGTAATCACGGCTGGACTCGGGGCTCTTGTCTCGTGGTTGCTGCTCACGCACTGGGTGCCGTCGTTCCGCTGGATCCCCTACGCCTTTGTCACTGGCTGTCTCGCAACCCTCGTCGGCCTCGCATTCCTCCTTTTGACGTCTTCCAAAGGTCCCGACTACCGCTACAACCATGCCACTACCATCAAGCCTCCGGCTTTTGTCACTCCTGCGCTCTGGAAGCAGGAGAAGGCCGCATTAAAGGTCCGCTCGCGATACGACAAGACACCCATCTACCCTTCCTCGGCAAACGTCTCGCTCAGCATTGATGGCCTCCTGGACTTTGTCCTCCGCGACTTCATCACCGTATGGTACAAGAACATCAGCCTTCGTCCGCTGTTTCAAAATGAGGTGGATCGCGCCATTAGACAAGTCTTGGACAATGTACGCAGGAGAACACAACAACTCGACATGGTCGAACTCGGCGTTGCCAGGATCGTTCCAATCTTGACCAACCATATGCGTGACTTCTACAATGCTGAGCGCATTGTGAGAGGCAAGAATCTGTCTCGCGACATGACCGAGTCCGAGGAGCTGGACCTTGCCATTGCCGCCAAGTTCAGAGATGGCAAGCTACACCCAGCCGCAGCCCTGGCCTTCTCTGATACAAAGCTGTTGCAGCAGACTCATCTGCGTCGTCTGGTTGCCAAGATAATACCCCTCGTTATGCCCGAATACATGAAATCTAGTGCGGCAGTAACCACCCTGGTCAAGGAGATTGTCGCCTGTGCCGTCCTTACGCCTGTCGTATTGATGCTCTCGGACCCCGACTTCTTCAACCAACTCATCGAGAACTCCGGACGTACCATGCTCCAAGATCGTAAATCTGTTCGCAAACTACGAGCTGCATTGGACGAGCATGCTGTGCCTACTCCTCAGCACCCTAAAGCAGGTCAATTCCCGCGCCTGAGACCAAACGACAACGAAAGACAGTTTGAAAGATTCATTCGTGCAACTCGCAATTGTGCCACTCTTTCCGATGCTAGACGCTTTCGAAGTGAGATTGCCAGTCAGGTTCGAAAGGCTACTTCTGGCCCGGAGCAAGATCCTATTTATCTCCGCCGCCTGGAGTCTGGACGTCGCATCTTGGATCAAAAGATTGCGCACTTCACAGCTGGCGGTACTTCCAGACCAAAACTGACGGTAAAGGCTTCCACATCTAGTGTTGAGCAGACATCGAGACTAAGTCAGGCCTCTCTAGACGAGGTACTACACAATGCATCTGGACTCTCGTACTTCATGGAATACATGGATAGAAAGGGCCGTATGCGTCTTGTGCAATTTTGGATCGTGGTGGATGGATTCCGTAACCCTCTGGAGGCGGACAATGATGAGCCAGAGCAAGAACTTCAAGATACCCCTTGGACGCCCTCCGATAGAATGGATCTGGAGCAGATGTACGAAGCCTATCTCACCAAGCCCGAGCTCACTGTACCAGATCACGACAGGCAAGCAGTAAGAGACTTCCTGAGAGCTGGTAGATCCGCAGATGTTCGACTCTACGTTTCCGCTCGCCGTGCTGTCCTCCGAGCCCAAACTTCTGTTTTTGAGGAGATGAAGGAACAACACTTCGAGAGCTTCAGAAAGTCAGACTTGTTCTATAAGTGGCTTGCTACGGAGGAGAGTTCAATTATGTCAGCTAATTCAGAAGGCCATCCGGAATTATCGAGGTCATTGTCCGTTGGTGGTGAGAGAGATAGGCCGCTGCATCGGGAAGCTACCAGACCAGCGGCTGTGCTTTCACCCAAGTCGCCTCGGGCGCCTGAGCTCCGGAGACCGGCCATGTCATCTAGCGACCTGAAAAGCTTTATCAAACCTAGTGTTATTGCTAGCCCAGTACGGCAGTCAATGGATGGCGGGAGACCTCGGCCTTTGTTTGACGACGATGTCGAAGATGAACGCATGACCCGATCTGTCTCTGCACTCAGCACTATGGATCTGGACATGGAGGCCGATCCGCCTCAGGACGACTCTGCTCAGGTTGTTGATGCAATGCAAGCTGCATTGAATGAAATCATGGACGAACCAGACAATGGACCCATACTTTCTTCTGAGAATTTAATTATGAGTAACGATTCGCCGAGGACCTCCCTAGACGGCGTAAGACCTACTCTGATTCAAACGAGATCAAAACCTAGCATTGCTTCTCTTGGTTTGGTGGGAGCCGTGTCGAGTAAAGGAGTCTTCGAGGATGACTTATTTGGAGAAGAGGAAAAGTTCGCTGAAGACGAGAAAGAAGATTCAGATCTGGCAGACAAGTCTCTTGAGGATGATATTCATGAAGCCGCACCTGGTGATCTTGGGCTCACCGAAGCCATCAGTACTCTCAATGCAGATATCGATCGGTTGACGGCTCAAGATGCTATCCTGGATTCACTGACAAAGAAAGCTGAATTAACAAACAATGCAGCTGAGCTACGCATTTTGCGCAAGTCGAAACAGAGCTTAGCAAGAGAGATACATCGCAAGGAGATGCAGAAACAACAGTATACCATCCAAGAAAGCGACAACAGCTTGTACGGGAGAGCAGCAGTTAATATCAAGTCAATCATGGTCGGGAGAGAAGAGGATGGTCACGAGTTCGCGCTCTGTAAGTGCTACGCATTCTTGCTTCTTTGATACACTGCTGATGATCACTAGATGTTATTGAAGTCAGACGTCAGGCAGGAGACCAGATGCCTGCTGCAGTTTGGATGGTGACTAGAAGGTATAGCGAGTTCCATGAGTTGAACAAGCGTCTCCGAGCGAGATTCCCTGCTGTCAGAAACCTCGAATTTCCACGTCGCCAAACACTATTCACGTTGCAGAAAGACTTCTTGCAAAAGCGAAGAGTCATCCTCGAGAAGTACCTCAAGGTGAATAATTTGTAGGGTATGGTCGATCAAACCACTGCTAACACATCGTAGGCATTACTTTTGATACCAGCCATCTGCCGTAGTAGAGAGCTTCGTGCTTTCCTATCCCAAGCACGAATCACGACGGGTGCTAACGGCAGTCAAATCGATGAGAAAGACTTTGTGACAAGAATCTATAACTCGGTCACAGACGGCATGGAGGAGTTCTTGGGCAATATACCCGTCCTCGACCAGCTCTCAGTCGCTGGCCAGAATCTGATATCAGCAGCCACTGCCCAGATGAGCGGAGTACCGCTGAACCCCAATGCCCCTGAGTTCTCAACAGATCCAGCTTCCGCTGCCGAAGCTGAAGCCGAGATCAATGCTTTCGAAGACCGGGAGGCAGAACCATTCGTCAAGCCCATCTGCGACATATTCCTGGAAATTTTCGAATTACAAAAAGGCACCAGCTGGTTACGAGGGCGTGCCGTAGTCGTTGTGTTGCACCAACTCCTCGGCGGCACCATCGAACGCAAGGTCCGAGATGCGGCTAAAGGTTTTGGGCAAGAAGACTCGATCATACGCTATCTTGATCTTGTCAAGAACATCATGTGGCCAGATGGTCAAATGAAACAAGGCGGTGTCCCACGAACGGCAGCGCAAAAAGCAGCGAGTCAGAAGGAAGCAGGACTTTTGCTTGCGACACTGGTACCGGACCTGGCTGGAAGTGTGGTAGGGAGGCAGAATGCGCAGGCGGCGAGTAGAAAGGTGTTTGCAATGCTGAACAACCAGCGTCTGAAGTAAGTTTTCCCTCGTTTTCTCTTTGGGCTGTCAATGAATTTGTTGACTAACACGACACAGTACACATTTGGTATTTACGCTGTTGGACGAGCTAATAGGCACTGTTTTTCCTGAAGCAGTCACACGATGATAGAGATTACATGATACCAGCTCAAAGCCTTTAGAAGATACTTTTTCTTGTTAGCCCTCACTTTTTTCAACCCTGATCATTGTCGCTGTGTGGTACGTACTGTTAGCGAGATTCAGTTGTTGTGTTTGTCTCATTGCTTCCGTTTGCATGGAAGCTTGCTCGATTGTGCCCCATTCGTGACTGCCAATAACACACGCACCTTCTTCACTTTTCTCCACCAACAGTTACTTTAGTTCTCTGCTCCATCGGCTCAACATACCTTCCACCCATCATCTGCATCGAGCGGACACTTCAAGCATGAATCCCCGCGCTCCTCATTACAAACACCAGTCGTCGTCCTCCTCTTCTGTCAGCAAGCCCAGAGATCTTGACCGCATTTATGGAAGCTTGAGTAGCACGTTCGTGCCCGCTTCTACTCCTACCATGAACATCACATTTGTGCCTACTTCTACTCCTGTCGCGAGCAGCACGCGCGGAACTCCATCTTCCACCATGAGCAACGACACATGCGAGCCGCCTACTCACAGCCGTTCGCTTGTTAAGTACAAGCCTCAAAGCTCTGAAGTGAGTGCTCGCTCCATTGCCGTTAGCTCTTGCTGACTTTCACAGGATGAAAAACTGCTTGAGCGTGCACGCGGCGAGCAACAAGAGCAAATCCAGTTGCAGATGCACACCAAAATCCTCCGCCTGGAGGACAAGGTCGAAGGCTTGATGAACCAGCGCACAGCTTTCGAGAAGAAACAAGCCGACACCGATCAAATCATCGAAGAGCTCAGACGCGAAGTCGGTTTCCTCAAGACTCAGCGCCAACAACACCATGACAAGCTTGACGTCTGCAAGCGTGGCGTAGACGACAATGCTAGAACTGCCCAAACTCTGGACCAGCGCATCAAGGCCATCCCTGGAAGTCTGGAGCCTCGTTTCCAGCACCACATCACACGCATCGACAAGATTGAGAGCCTTGTACGCAGTTTTGGAGTCCAGATGAAGCAGCACAACGTGCAGGTGGAGCAGACCGCTGCCGCGAACAGCCGCGATGGTTCACAGTATGGTCAAGCCTCCGAGCAATCTGGAGGCAAGTCACAATTCGGATGACCAATATGATCCACACTAACGGCTTCTAGTTGCGCAACTTACCTCAAGTATCAACAAGCTAGAGGTCACTCAGGACAAGCACGAATCCTACCTCCAGACTATTGGAGAAAATCTGTTTGCTCACCAGACCAGAATGGAGACAGTTAACAAGGCCATGGACGATATTCGCTCCAAAGTCGAGATACTGAGCACTGTCAACTCTGGACTCCGTGGCAACGAGAACTCAGCACCTAAGGGCAGCCTCATCAAGATGGACGCGACTACCGACGCCATCTTCAAGCTCCAGGCTAAAGTTGATCGTCTGTCCGAGCAAATCCGTCACCAAGAGCATGGCGCGGTGGATCCCAAGACCGGCGAGTCTAGCATCACTGGCGTGAAGGAATTGTTTGGTCAGATGTATGAACTACGCGTAAAGATCAATTCAATGGAGAGCGCTTTGGTAAGCCATCAACGCTACGTAGTCACAGAATCAAGGCTAACACTCCGTACAGGGCATGCAGTCTCAGATGCAAAGCACCATGGACGAAGTTACAATGGCTCACAAGCTAAGACTGGAGACGATGTTCTACCAGCTGACCAAGGAATATCAGGGCAGGTGTGCCCCCGAAGACATCCAGTTCGAACATCTGGACGAAGACCAGCTCTTCATGGTCAGACAGCGAGTTCTCGAGCGCCTGTCTGTCGAGGACGGAGTTCAGTGCGAGTTTGAGCGCCTCAAGGAGTCTCAGCAGATGTATTCCTAATCACGTAGTGCCAACGGTAAATCCGAACGATGGTCGGTGGGTGTTGTAGAAGGCTGAGGCTGGGCATTGAAGCATAAGAAGGAGAAGGAGAATTACACTTGCTCATACAGTGAGACTAGATAGCGGCAGACAATCAAAAGTGTATCTCAGTAACCCGAATTCTTGATGGTGTTCTACGAATCGATGATGGACAGGATACGCTATGAGGAGGTCGTCGGGGATGGCGGAGCGAAAATGTGGAGTTGATAGGCGCGGCAGAAAAAGGCGGTCAGGATAATATTCCATAGGCCATGTTTTTTTGTTAGGGTCGAGACGCTGCCCAGAGACAGACATTTGTACATTACACAACTTTTTCAACACAATGGCTGGAATCAAGCGCAAGGAAGCACCTAAGGCTGTCGCCGCCGTGAGATCTGGATCAGAGAAGAAGCAGAAGCTGGCCTCGACAGGCTCATCCAAGAAGAAGGCCGCCCCGATCAAGGAACCCACTCCCGAATCCGACGAGTCGAGCGAGAGCGAAGATGAACTGGACGGAGACGACGATGCCATGTCTGGCGTTGAATTAGAGGCTGGCAACAGCGAGTCGGACGACAAAAAGATTAGAAGTAGGTCAAGCACAAGAGCGGGCAAAGACAGACGACTAACCCAAGCTGTAGCTGGACAGTCATCCGCAGAGGCACACGCCGCCCAGCGCGCTCTAGCGAAGGAGCGCAAGGCCGCCAAACCCAACGCAGACATCATCGGCCGCAGCAAGAAGATCTGGGAGAGGCTGCGCAGGAAGTCGCATGTGCCCACCGAGGAACGCAAGGCTCTGGTCAGCGAGCTGTTCGAGATTATCACCGGCAGAGTGCGCGACTTCGTCTTCAAGCACGACAGTGTGCGTGTCATCCAGTGCGCCCTCAAGTACTCCAACATGCAACAGAGGAAGCAAATCGTCACAGAGCTCTGTACCGACATGCGCGAGCTGGCCGAGAGCAAGTACGGCAAGTTCTTGGTCGCCAAGATGGTCGTCGAAGGGTTTGTTTGACCTCCCTCTTCAATCTTTTCCGAGCTAACAAGATGTTGCAGAGATGCCGAGATCCGCAACATGGTCGTGCCTCAGTTCTACGGTCACGTCCGTCGCTTGATCAACCACCCCGAAGCCGCCTGGATCGTCGACGACATCTACCGCCAGGTCGCTACCTCTTCACAAAAGGCCCTCATGCTCCGCGAATGGTACAGTGCCGAGTACGCCATCTTCGGCAAGACTAAGGCTGGTCAGGTTCAGGCCGACGAGAAGGTCACAGCCGATCTGAAGTCCATTCTGGAAGAAAGCCCCGAGAAGAAGAAGCCCATGATGCAATACCTCCAACAACTTATCAACCAGCTCGTCCAGAAGAAGATGACTGGCTTCACCATGCTGCACGACGCCATGCTCCAATACTTCCTCAACACAACTCCTGGTACTCCCGAGGCTGCTGAGTTCCTTGAACTTCTCAAGTCGGATCTGGATGAGGAGAACGGTGGTGATCTTCTCAAGAACTTGGCTTTCACAAAGAACGGCAGCCGTGTCGTGTGTTTGGCTCTTGGTTACGGAACCGCAAAGGACCGCAAGCTCATTCTCCGTGTTTACAAGGATGCTGTTGAGATGATGGCTCTCGACCCCAACGCCCACACTGTTTTGCTTGCCGCCATGGACACCGTCGACGACACAAAGATGACCGCCAAGGCCTTGTTCCCTGAATTGTTGGGAGAGAACATTAAAGACGAGACCGAACGCGAGAACCGTCTTGTTGACCTCATCTCTCATCTGACCGCCCGTATCCCGCTGCTTTACCCTCTTGCTGGACAAGCCAAGTGGCTGGTATCCGACGTTCAGAAGAACATCATCGCCGAGGTACACTCCGTACGTGAGGTTACCTCCAAGAAGAACCCCGAGATCCGTCGCTCAGAACTCATCGCATACATGTCACCCTATTTGCTACCCATCATTCAAACCCGTGCCGCCGATCTTGCAGGTGTTGGCTTCGGCTGTCAATACATCAGTGAGGTTCTTTTGGAAGCCCAAGGTGACAAGAAGGCAGCTTGCGAAGCAGTTGTCGCTTTGACTGAGGGTGACGTGACATCAGAGGGCCACATTGCACAAAACGCAGCAGGTGGCAAGATGCTGAGAGCATTGGTCAGTGGTGGCAAGTTCGATCCCGAAACAAAGTCCGTACAACTGGTTGAGCCTCGCCTCGGCTTCGGTGATATGCTATTCAAGACACTCAAGGGCAAGTTCGTTGAGTGGGCCACAAGCCCTTCAAGTTTCGTCGTTGTACAGCTGCTTGAGAGCGAAGACGTCAGCGATGCCAACAAGAAGGTCGTCCGCGACGAACTGTCAAAGGGCAAGAAGACATTGGAAAAGGCAGCCAAGGGCGAGGACGCCCCTTCGAAAAAGGCACCCGTCGAGTCAAATGACAAGAACAAAAAGAAGAAGACGACCGCAGGGCCGAGGGGCAATGCAGGTGCGAAGATTCTGCTCGAGAAGTTGAGCAAATAAGTGTAGGTGCATTCTTTTCATGTTGGTGTTGGTTATGTAACTCTCAAAAATACCCAGCAGTGTTTTATTTCTTTCTTCCAGCGTCATCTCCTCCTCCCCGTGTGCTAAAGTACAACTGCAATTTCTACGCTTCTTCCATGCAGGTCTCGAGCGACGACCCTACTATAAAAAGGCACCATACTCTCTAGCCTATGAACATCCCCAAAGAGAGCTTAGAGTATATTACATCTCGATGTATACTATGCTGTTTCTCAAAGGTATAGTGCATTTCTACAAGAGCTTAAGCTTGACCTTGTATGATTTCATCGACGAAGTGACTGCTAGGTAGGCCTCTCATTTTCACTTGATTTGGAACCGGTCTGTCTCCCTCGCCAAACACGACACTCCGTACACCCAAATCACTACCTACCGACCCAGGCCAAAGATCAATCTTCGACACTGCAAACATCGAATGTTGACAGCACACATGTCGACAGTGTCATCGTGATTGTCGCGATTGCTTTGGTTCGTGTGGTTTGGTGGTCACTCCCTGGACCGGAACGTCGATCTGGAAAGCACGCTTCACTTACTTTCGTCGACCGATCATTTTCACTCCAATCCATTCACAGGTTGTGACTTCCTTCATATAAAATAGCCTTCCTCCTTCCTTCCTTTCCCATCTACTTTATCACCTACCCTCAGCCCAATTCGATACTCAGAGGGATTCAACTCCCTTTATACCTTACCTTACCTCATCATACCATACCATATCGACAATGTCTCCCTCAACTCGCAGACCTCGTCCACAAGGTCGTGCCAAAAGGCACAAAGCACGTTCAAATTCACCACGTACCTTTGAGATCCTACCAGTCGAGGTAAGGCTAACTATTGTCCCAAGTCGAGACATTGTCTTTCCAATCTCATACTTTCACGTACTAAATGTGCTCCAGATTCGACAGTCCATCGCTGGCTATCTCGACGACAAATCAGTCACATCGTATCGACTCACCTGCATATCAACAAAGCACGCCCTCGACGAAGATGAAGGTTCCTTCTGGCGTACAAGATTCCTCGATACCTTCGATCATCCTCAAAACATCCCTACTGGCGAACGTTCGGTCGTCAATGAGTGGTTCAAGAAGCAATACCAGTGCCGTAAACGTATCGAACGCCAAAAGTTCAGCTTCCAGGTCGGAAACACTGAGAGGGAAATGGAATGCCTGTCATTGATGAGAGATCTCATTAACGGTACGTGTGTGGAGTCGCGTCTGATGCCTCGATGATCTCGCTGACAAAAGTGCCAGAGTCCTTCAACATCAACCCTCATCGAGCCAATAAGCAAATCACAACTCATTCTCACAACATGGACCGCCTGGAAGCAATCATCAAGGCCACCGGCCTGCTCGAATGTTTGTTCCGCTGCTTTCGTGTCGGAGGCAAGATATTGGTACCCAACCCAGTCTTGCTCACCGTACAGCTCATTCTCACTCACCTCGCCTTGACCGCTTCGACTACCTCGTACACTGCCAAAGCTTGGGGCTTCTCCGACTCTCAAATGTTGGTTTACACTCATAACTCGATACGCCCCATCTTCAAGGGTCCCAACAGCCAAGAGATTGATATCGAGTGGACTCTGCATGTCGCGAACTTCTTCAAAAACTACTTGCTCAATCATTACGAATTGACTCATGTCCTCTATGATGACCTGACTGCATCCGAACGTCCCCAGTGCTGGAACAAGCCTGTCTCAACCAGCCCTCTGAAACTTGGCAAGCATTGGAAAGGCAGCTATGCCTATGTCAACCACGATGAACTTGTTCTCATACGCGAAGGCCATAACGAGGACTATCCGATTCCAGACCACATGAGTGGCGATGGTACCGATCAACCTTTCCAGGTGAGTTCTTTCTCGATTGCTCAACCGTTCAATGATCGTACTGACATCGACACAGGCCCTCTGTCTCGACTTCCCCAAGGAGGACCCAGAATCTTGGCCTGTCCTCTTTGAACTAATCCTCAAGTCACGAGCCAAGATACAATACCGCACGGCCACCACACGAGCTCAAACAAGAGCCACTGGTCCTAATGCTCCGCCTCCAGGTGAACCAGTGTCCTTCTGCTTCAAGGGTGAAGGTGAAGATGGCAACGAAAGATTCCAGGCATCCGGCTACTTCAATCCTCTACCGCCCCAACACGGAGTGCCTGGATGGCATCGTATGACCATGATGAAGTACTGGAAAGATGAGCATGGCGACATGGACGTTAGTTCTCTGTGGGCCTATGAGGGTGTCGTCTTGCCTGGAGGGATGATCATGCTGGGACGTTGGTGGCATCCTTCTGGCGACGAAGATGAGTACTCGGGTCCTTTCATCTTCTGGAACGTCGACGCCAGCATGCCCGCTGATAGCGAAGCAATCTCTGCTAGTGACTGATATCAGCCATGACTTTGTATCTCGTTTTTGTATTTCACTCTTTCACTGGACACCAAAGAAAACCATAACTTAATCAATTCATCATTTTAATACTCTTCTTACTCCCTCCGCTTTTGGACATGTCGTCGTGAGCAAAATCAGCAAGTGTTGCAACCTCCCCAGGTGCAAAACAGTATGTAATGCTTGTAGCTATGAAAATGCACAATAGTCTTGTGAAACGAGATAGCATCCATCGAGATACGATATATTCTGGGCTCTCTTTGGATACATCTCGGATCTGGAGATTATTGTGCCTTTTAATAGCAAGGTTATCGCGCGAGACCTACGTGGAAGAAGCATGAAAGTTACAGACTCTAGCACAAAAGGATGAAGCATGAAGAGCAGATGAAAGTGTAACACAGAGACGACAGGCAGAGAGAATGAGGCAAGTGTGTTTTCAGATGGCAAGAAGTTTTGATTTCTATTGTAATCTGTATCAAGTTATTTTTAAATTGACCACGCAGTTGAAATGCGGGTTCCATCCTTCTAAAGAGGGGAAATAACTCCCTCCCTTTTTGTTGTTACTTTATCCCCGCCTGGTATCATTGCACATGTTGAATCATCATAAGCACCCCTTGTTGTTGTTGTTCGCAGAGAGTAAAAGAAACCAAAGAAGAATATCAAAGAGGAGTTGAGAAAGTGGCAAAAGAACAGCTTTCACTCCTCTATGCTATGCAGAAAAAGTTTTTGAGAGAAACGGGAAATGCTGTGGAGAGAGAAAGGAGAAGAGAAAGCGGCTGACAGAACTAGAAAAACATCTAGTATCTGTACATGTCGCTCTTGAAGGGACCCTCGACGGGGAGACCGAGGTACTCGGCCTGGACGTCGGTGAGAGTGGAGAGCTCGGCGTTGACGTGCTCGAGGTGGAGAAGAGCGACCTGCTCGTCGAGGATCTTGGGCAGGACGTAGACACCAACGGGCATGACGCCGTTCTTGAGGTCACCGACACCCTCGCCCTCGTTGGCGCGGGCGAACTCGACGTACTTCTTGCCGAAAGCCTCGTCGCCGGCCTTGTACAGCATGATCTGGGCAAGGACCTGGTTGGCGAAGGAGCAGGACATGACGAAGGAAGAGTGACCGGTGGCACAGCCAAGGTTGACGAGACGGCCCTCGGCGAGGAGGATGATGTGACGGCCGGAAGGCATGAGGAAACGGTCGACCTGGGGCTTGATGTTCTGGACCGAGGTGGCGTTCTTCTTCAACCAG
>SWBJ01000140.1:0-116198 GCA_024195555.1 Aureobasidium sp. EXF-12298
GTACATACGGCCACAGTCAGCTGAAAACTGGGCATCCCGTCCGCTCTGCCATACATAAGCAGTTGAACGGCAGATTAGTACTACGGTGGGTGACCACGTCGGAATCCCTGCTGCTGTATGTTTTGCTTTTTTTGCTCCTCGGTTTACCGTCTTTTTTGACCGTCAATCACAAACTATCATGGAGGTATGTTTTCGCATTACTCTTAGAGATTGTGTTCGGCTTGAACGGTGGGTTTGTATCATTCAAAGATATGTTTTTGTAGCATAAAAGTGATCACGGCCAGTTATCATCAGAGTCTCTGAAAGAATGCCTCTATTGTATCAAATCTATAGTCGTCACTGAAACAGTACTAAGCAAACAGAAGCCAGCTGAATAAACCAAGACCTCCAAAAGCCCACTGTTGGTGATTGACTTGCCAAATTGACCCACCACTTGTTGCCGAAGCGGAACTAGTGGAAGATGTGCTAGACGCTGGCAACGTTGTTGATGAAGAACTCGTGGCTGAAGGGGTCGCGTTTACAGCATCCAGTGTCCACTTGTCCCAGAAGTTTAAAAGAAGAGGCGTTGCATCAAATGAGCTTCCATTGGCGAGAGAAGGCCAATAATGACCAAGACCATGTACTCGGTAGTGCACGTTGATGTCTGGATATGTGTTGTTGCCGTAGTAATATCTGACTACGTCTTTATGGTAGAGCGAGGTCGATGTGTTCGAGGTACCAAGTCCATTGCGTTCCGACCACTCTATCATGAAATGGGGAAGATTTGGGAGACAACGATCACGGCGAGGTCCGCCATCGTAAGGAATTGTCTCATCCGCATCGCCATGGGTTGTGAATATCGGAATCGGAGATCTGCTGGAGTTGCATGGAATAGGTACTGTCGAGGGTTTGCAATTATCCTCGCTGTCACCCTGATAATAGGCCCCGGAAATGCCCCCGAAGGCGGCAAAGACTCCGGAAGCCTTGGGATGGCAGGCCAAAATATTCGCGGCAAAGGAGCCGCCATTTGACTTTCCTGCTGCATAGATTTTATTGGTGTCCAAGCAGTAGGCGCTGGAGAGATTGGCTAGAAGTTCAAGAGTGAAATCGACATCGTCGTAGCCAACAGCTTCCGGGTCGCCCTGCCATTGCTCATCGATACCTTGCGGATAAACCACTAGATAGTTCGGATTCATGGTCTCATTGGACATTCCCGAAATCTCTTCTTGTTCCTGCCAAGTTCGTGTTCGGCCATGAAAGGAGAAAGCGAGAGGGTTTGGTGTGTGGTCATCGTAGGAGGTCGGGACGTGTAAGCCATACTCACGAACGGTTCCATTAGAAGTAACGAATTCCAGTGAATTGGTGTTGCGAGCGCCCCCGCGCTCTATGGAGCCAGGGAGAGGTTTGCGACATCCTGAGGTCGCAGCAGATTGCGCAGCTGCAGCGAAAGCCGCTTGGAGGAGAAATATGTACTTCATGATTTGCACCGATGGCCTGTTCTCCAGACTAGGGGTAGTATTGCGACTGGTGGATGAGAACTGATTTAAGAAGTCGACACAGACGAGAAGGCGCCCGCGGGGTCCGCAGCTTGTCCGTAGCTGGATATTCGAGCGAATCTGGCACTTCTCTCACACGTGTTGGTTGCTATCTTGAGCGTGCTTCCGTATTGGTGCTTCAATATTCTGATTGTTGAATTGGCTTTTCAGCTCTTTCGAAAAGTGACGCCTTTTGGAGGTGCGTGTACGTGAATGGTTGAGGATGGGCTTGCGCGGCTTCCAATGGGATGGAGACGACGTCCAACCCTTTTGTCAGTGTCAGAACTCATGCTATCACCAGTGACGTGTAGCAATCTTCTACATGATCTATACTTGGATGACCGGAGCACTGTATTGACTGAGCAAGGCAGGAGCGATGGAAGATCATCGCGTGGTTCAACTTCGGGAATCCGATCGGTCGCAAGTCCGCGGAGTGCTGGACCAAGCAATCGTCGTCACGCCAAACATGCCTGATCGTTGACTGACACTAGAGACACGCGAAATAATGCTTCGAAATGTTTAGTAGGTTCCAAGAACACCGCGATTCACGTCGCTGCAGTTTCAACAAATGTGCGAAGAGTCCACGGTCGTTGATCAGTCATCGTGCATCAGTCATCATGCAGTATGCAAGCCTCCAAAGCTGACGGCGCGTGATTGCTTGTCGAGGCTGGTACTGAGTACTGACCCGGCTGCGCCTTGGGCACGATCAAGGGCAAACACCTGTGCCCTCTAGCATTGCGTCCAGCTCTGTCGTGATACCTTGACGACAAGTTCGACGTCGGCCTCCGATCTTATGCGATAGATCTCAATGGGTCCCGAAACGCGAGATTACTTCCGGGTCGCTATCATTTGTGCTCTGCCTCTGGAAGCCGCCGCTGTCCTGAATCTGTTCGACCAGCGTTACGATAAGGATGGAAGTAAATATGGCAAGCAAGAGGGGGACAACAACGCCTACACATTTGGGCGCATCGGCCGACACGATATTGTCCTAGTCCATATGCCAGAAATGGGCGTATACAACGCAACTCGGGTCGCATCCAACATCCGACTGAGCTTCAAAGAGGTCAGACTTGCTCTCGTTGTCGGTGTATGTGGCGGTGCCCCTCTCAAACAACCAATCATTCTTGGGGATATCGTTATCAGTAACTCGGTCATCGAATTCTACACTGGAAGGCAGTATCCAGACGGCGTTCAAGCAAGAAGAGGCGTCAAACACACGCTCGGAAGACCAAATCCCGAAATCAGAGCGCTCCTCAGCAAGCTCGAGATTCCACTGATCCGGCAGGAACTGGAAGGCGAGATCCAGCAGAACCTGGTAGAATTGCGCAAGAAAAGTGACACAGCGCAATATCCAGGTGCCGAGCTTGATAGACTGTTCGCGGCCTCATACCGACACATGCATCGAACAGAACCTCCATCGCAAGAGTGCCTCTGCACGTTGTCTCAGTCGGACCATGATCCAGTGTGTAGCGAGGCACTGGCGTCAAGCTGCGATGTGCTTGGTTGTGATGTTGAAGCATCAGAAACTCCGTCTCGGCGCATGCGGTTCGCTTCTGGAGTTCCTACGCCTCTCGTGCATATAGGCACCGTCGGCGGAACTAGTGTTATGAAGTCTGGTGAACATCGCGATACCATTGCTAGAGAGAACGACATAATCGCTTTCGAGATGGAAGGAGCCGGCGTCTGGGAAGATCTGCCTTGTATCATCGTCAAAGGTGTTTGCGACTATGCAGATAGCCATAAGAACAAGATATGGCAAAATTATGCTGCAGCGGCGGCAGCCTCGGCTGCAAAGGCATTTCTTGATTACTGGACTTCTAGACCGTGCAACTCGGTCGCAGCAGAAGGTTCGACCAGGAAACGGCCACGTCCAAACAGCGACGAAGATGATGCCAGGCCGTCGAGAAGAGTACGTCAACAGTCGCTCTCCAGAAGGCAGAGTTCAATATCTGACCTACACAGGACTGATGAAACGAACTCCACACCTTTGGGCCCAGCGCTGGGTGATTCCAATGTACGGCAATTGCGGCTAGATGCTCTGAGCTTCGAACAGCTTGATTCTCGTCATGCTTCAATCAAAGCTGCGCATGCTGCTACGTGCGAGTGGCTATTGAACAAATCCGAGTATACGGACTGGCAGGACGAGGAAAAAGTTCATGAGCATCACGGTTTCTTATGGATCAAAGGAAAGCCCGGTGCAGGTAAATCAACAATCATGAAGTTTGCATATACGAATGTGGAAAAGAATTCCAAAGGCTCGGTGGCCATCTCCTATTTCTTCAACGCCAGAGGCGAAGCTTTGGAGAAGTCCACTCGTGGGATGTACCGCTCTCTCTTGTTCCAGTTGCTCAGCAAAATCCCGAAGATCCAAGCAGTTCTCGACACAACTGAAGCTGCTAACTTACAAAAGACTTCTCCCGACGTGTGGGCCATCGAAACTCTGCAGTCACTTTTCCGCCAGGCTATCGAAAGGCTTGAGGACCAGCAGCTCACTTGCTTTGTAGATGCGCTTGACGAATGTGAGAACAGCGAAGATCAAGTGCGAGAGATGATCTGCTTCTTCGAGGTGCTGGGAGAACACGCGGTCAAAGACAAGATTCGCTTTCTCGTGTGCTTCTCCAGCCGACATTATCCGCACATCACGATTGATAAAAGTATCGATTTCACTCTCGAAGTCCAACAAGGTCATTCTGAGGATATCACAAAGTACGTAAACTCGAAACTCAAGATCGGTCACAACAAAAGCTCTGAGCAGATCAAGATCGATGTCCAGAAGAAATCACAGGGCATCTTTCTGTGGGTTGTGCTTGTTGTTCCCATACTCAAAAAAGCATGGGACCACGGACAAGTACGCGCTCTCGGTGCACGCCTCAAGGATATCCCAAAAGATCTTGACGAGCTGTTCCACGATATAGTGGGCAAGGATACTCAAAACATGGAAAATCTAGTACTCTGCTTGAGATGGATCTTGTATGCAGAACGCCCATTGAGTGCTGAGGAGCTTTACTTTGCGATCTTGTCTGCATCAGAAACAGGTCCGGGGACAGCGTGGGACCCTGAGGACATTACATCGCAGGATATCAACAGATTTATCTTAAGCTCATCTAAGGGCCTTGCTGAACCGACGAGGGGCAAAACTCCAACTATCCAATTCATTCACGAATCTGTGAGAGATTTTCTCTTGAAGGAAAATGGGTTGGCAGTTCTTCAAATCGGTGTAGACTGTACTTCGGCCGGTCCCATACATGATTTTCTCAAGAAAGACTGTCAACGCTATCTCGTTAGCGTCCCAACGGATCACTATCAGGAATCTTCTAGCGACCTCGTGAGATTGTTTCCGTTCTTGGACTATTCAATCCGTTATATCTTTATGCATGCCGAGCTCGCTGCTAGTCATGGCACACAACAAGAAGACTTCTTGAGGAATTTTCCGCTTGAAGAATGGATTTCATTACACGACCGTATCGAGCAGTATAGGATACGTCGCTACGGCAGTGGAACAAGCTTGTTGTACATCGTTACAGAGAAGAACCTCTTCCATCTCTTCCAAATCGAGGTCAGTCGAAGTCAGGCAATCAATGTTAAAGGTGGGCGATACGATTATCCTATCATAGCTGCAGCTTTAGGCAACACACAAATGCTGGAACTGCTTCTCGAACATGGTGCGGATCCCAACAAGAGGGGTCGAGTGTACAGGCATGCTCTTTTTGCAGCTGTAGACAAGTCCAAGACTTCTGCCGTTGCAGTCCTGATAAGACATAGTGCATTGGCCTCGTCGGTTGAAGTTACAAACATCATTGGCCTAGCTCTGAGGAAGGGACAGGTGTCCACAACTAAGCTACTCTTGTAGAAATGCAAGATTTTGGCAGCAGGGGTTTCCACAGACAGGGAATTTGAACGCGCCGTGAAGACCGCTTTCGACAACGAGCACTACGAGATCATCGATATGTTGATACAGTCTGCAGACATAGCTCCTGGCCATCTCCGCGGGTTCGACCATGCGTTGATCCTGGCTTCCAGATATGGCAAAGCGAGCATCGTGCGTAAGCTGCTTGACGACGTCGCAGATCTCAGTGCTTCAGAGAATGTTCATGGCATTCCACTTCTAGAGGCTGTACAGAACGAACACGAGACCGTTGTCAGGATACTACTCGAGAATGGCGCAGACGTTAACGCGGCAGATAATTTCGGTAGCACCGGACTTCACATTGCCTCTCGTTTCGGATTCGTGACCATTTGCCGAATACTACTCGAGAATGGCGTTGACGTTAACACGTCGGATGAGTCTGGTAGTACTGGACTTCACATTGCTTCTCACTCCAGACACGAGAATGTAGTGCGTATTTTGCTCGAGAATGGCGCAGATGTTGACGCGTCCGATGAGTCTGGCAGTACCGGGCTTCGCATTGCTTCTCATTACGGACACGAGATCATCATGCGAATACTACTCGAGCATGGCGCGGATGTCAACGCGACGGATGCATCTGGTAACACTGGGCTTCACGTTGCTTCTTATCTCGGACGCGAGATCATCGTCCGGACTCTACTTGAGAACGGCGCAGATGTTGACGCGTCGGATGATTCTGGTAGTACAGGACTTCACATTGCTTCTCAATTCGGACACGAGAATGTAGTGCGTGTTTTGCTCGAGAACCGCGCGAGTGTCAATAGGTTGAATGCACAACATCATACTGCGCTCTGGAACGCTTCAGTCCATGACTGGGCGACGATCGTACGAATACTGCTTCAGCATGGCGCAGACGTCAACAAGGGAAACCCACTTTACCACGCTCTTCGCGTGAGACAGATGACCTGTGAGACTGTCGTGGCTGTACTGCTCCGATACAGCGCTGATCCTAACCAATACTCTGAGTACCACTTAGGCGACCTGCCCCTGCATATAGCTTTGGTGTGGGGCTTACCAAACACCGTCGAGCTTCTGCTGAATCATGGCGCGGACGTGAACTTACCGTCGCTCCAGTATGAAAATGCCTATGGTGCACTGGACTCCTGTTCGAATTCAGCAGCTCGTGCCGCATGTGAGGCATTACTACCTGAAAAATGGGTGATAACATTGTCAGCGCCCTACTTGACATGGTTGGACGGTGCCGCATATCTCAACTTTCCACAAGAGACATCGAACGATACAGCTTTGTATAGCCCCGTGGATGACCAAGCTACCAGAAACGACCAGGTATAGTTGTGATGTTCGCAAACCCTGTAGTTGAAGCGTAGAGGGCACATCCGTGAGCAAAAGATCAACAGAAAAAAGGGCTAGGGCCACAAGTAGTCTCTCATCTCGTATTGATTCTGACGAGAGAACAGTTGTACATTTATTTGTCTTCTATTTGACAACCTCGGAAGCCTCTAGCATCAACAAGTTCACCAAGATTTTTGTGCAGGGAAAGATTGCGATAATAGAGCTTCTATGATGGACTTTTCACTTTTGTTGGTGGCTGGCCTCTTCATGGAGTCTGTTGAGACATATATCCTTCCATGATTTTGTGCTCTCTCGCATCCCTATCGATGAAACTCGATACAACTGTTTGGCGTTCCTGATTCTCTCATTCTTTTCGTGGTTGCAATGGAACAAATAAGCATTGAAAATATTTGGCAGCATTCCAATGGTCACAGACTCACAGTCGGGGTTTCATCCTACAAGCACGTCTTTTTCTTGAACACATGAGGTTTATAGTTGAGTACTGCACCTAGCTTATAGCCTTGCAGTGCAATAACCTTAGCAACATAGAACATGTTCGGAGACAGCGACCTTCTAGCATTTGTGCCTGTGATACGGATAATTAGGCTTGTTAAGATCATGTAATACTCCACGCCTACCCAGGGTAGCGTGAGCGATGAAACAATAGTCTTAGAAGAATACTAACCTAGACTGAACCGGCAAATTTGGACACCTCTCCTTGGTCACATTTCTGGTCCTTGGGAAAAGAGATCTATATCATTGTTAAAGGGAGTGAATTTTGGCATAGTTGGAAGATGAATCATCTTGAATCGTTTTGTCACATTATGTACTGCTATGTCTCAAATAAACCCTCCTTTGCTACCTAAAGTAGCTCACTTCAGCTGCGGTGTCTTCCAGAGGTAGTGTTCATCCTTGTACGGAAGCTTGACAACCTCCGTGTAGTTAGCACAAGAGGGAGCAAGATGGTCGTGTTCTGCACAGATCCAGCAACGCTTCGCCCTCTCCGAACGATCAAGTCCGAAGAACTGAAGTGTCTCACGACGTCCATTAATGTAGATGTCCACAGCAAAGCCGTCACGGTCAAGGGGCTCCTCAAAGACTACCACCCATTTCTGGGTGAATCTGGAGTTGTGGGTTTGACGCCGCAGGATGAACTTCGCAGGGTGTAACTTGTGGGCAATTGCACCGATCAGGTCGATTTCAATCTTTGGCGTGATGAGGGAAGCTTTTTCGACGATGCCAAAGAACTGGAAGGACTGGTTGGGCGCATAGGTGAGCACGGGTGTTTCAATATCGTGCAATAAAGCCTTTCTTCCAAGCGACTTGTGTAGATCTCCGAGAGTTCGGAAGTGCAGTATCCATGTGCGATCATCGGAGGGGCAGGGCGTAGCATCTCGAGCATAGATATCGTTAATATCGCAAGCTCTGAGAATGACTGGCTTTTGACGAGCTATGTTTCCGAGAGGAGGCTCCTTGACCACGATCTTAGCCTGGAACAGGGGCACGTTGCGTGGACCTGTTGGAGGCTGGAAGTCGTTACCGAGAGTTGATGATCTGCGGTGTTCAGGTGATGACGGGGTTGAGAAGACGTTGTTGGTGGGCCTACGAAGGAGTTCAACATCCGTCTCCAATCGGGGGCGCTTCAAAGGGGCCTGATTCGAGCCGGTAGCGATCGTGAACTGAATTGGCATTGTGGCCAGTTTCGATGGACACGGTGGAACGGTGTGCTGGGCACGATTACTGGCCGGTTCGATGGGTGCAGGGGCGAAACGATTAGGACGTCTCGGTCTGACGACTTCCGAAGAGTCGGTATTCAGCATTGGCGACTCGAGAGAAGGTTGCAGCGGACTTGATATTATCATGGTGGCGGCAGAAGATTTTCTTGAACTCAATGCATCGGCCAGACTGCCAGCTCGTGGCTTTGTATTCTTCTCCGATCCCGATGCCCAGCCTGAAGGCTTTGAAAGATCTGACGGTGCCGATGATGCTTGTTGGGGAGCAGCTGGGACGAGTTCTTGAGGCGAAACGTCATGGTCCTTGATCATTTGGGCGACAGGCGCGACGGACACTGAATTCTGTCTTGCAGATTCGGAGATACGTTGGTTCAGGCTGTCTTCCGGTATCAACATCTTGGGCTGAGTACGAGGAAAGACACGCTCGACGGCTCTGATCAAGTAATTCTTAACTTCCCTGTCAAGGTAGCGGCCGTGTATTCTCTCGCTCTCGGCGAGCATGGTGCGGATTGAGTCGGCCAGAGCTTTGGGTGTGGCCAATGTGGTTGACGCATGCTTGACACGAGACTGTGTCCAAAAGGGCTCGCGGGCATCTCTAAGATCATGGATGGCGTCTGGAGTAGCTCCGCAAGACTTGTATGCTGCGACGACTTTGTTCCATCTCTTGTCACCGGACCACACTGATTCGTCCTGGCAGAGGTCGACGATGCGTTCCATGTGAGCAAGCGAGTCTTCGGCGGGACGATCTGACTGCGTCCAATCGAACATGTCTTTGGCGGCCCGTTGCAAGTCGTCATTGTCGCCAACTTGTTCAGTCTTTGGTAGGGGAGCCAGTGAACTCGGACTAAGAGGGTCGCTGTACTTTGCCCACGGTGTTGGTCGTCGCTGAGGATCATGGCTCGCGGCTTGAAGGCATTTGCTGTCTTGTTGTTCTGCGGGTGGGGGAGATGTCGATTGGTTTGTCGAGCTGTCAGAGACCGAGGGCTCTCGCTTGCGTTTCTTGCCCCAAGGCGGCGTCACGTCGTATCTCGTAGGCATGGTGCATGCGAATGCTCGCGTAAACAAAGATCAAGGTCAGAGCTGGGGAGAGTTTGCTGCTGAGGAGTAGCTTCCTGAAATGCGTTTGTTGTCTATTGAAAGACGAACGAGTTGGTCGACAGACGACGTAAAGACGTCGCAACCATCGCCGAGTGTTGTAAGTTTTCGTTTGACATTTCCCATCGAGTTGACTGCACATGGCGGCAACTCGCAGCTGGCTGTTCGTTCGAGTTGCAGTAGCTGCCTGCAAACTTACCACCTCATCAACTTACCTGTCACTTTTCTCCCTCTTATATCTCCGTAACCAGTACTATCCCATGCACACGATACATGGCTGGTCTGTTGAGCGACAAGAACAGGAATTGCCTGCAGCGGATGGTGCTTTCCATATAGCATCTGATCTGACTCTCCAGGGTGAATTGAGCAGCGGAGGCTTTGATTGGCTTCTGTCGGTCAGAGCAACTGATTCATGCATGATCCGCTTCCATCGGTCAGAGCAGACTATCTTATCGCACTCGAAACACGCTGTCTTGCAGAGGAGCCTATGTGGTCAATTTCCGAGGTTGTTGTGTGTTCAAATACGGAGCCGCTCGCTCTCGCTTTCTCTCGATGTTTGCGAGAAGATGCCGCCAGTGCCGAGGTTCGGGATCGACTTCGCTTCTGAAACACAAACGCCAAGTGCTCGAGAACGCCTTCCACCAATTCTTCCACTGCTCGCGTGTCGAGCTTGCAGCTGCCCTCGATTCCTCCTGCTCTATTGGGTCTACTCGAATCCATTTTATCGCTTCGCCGTTGCAGAGGCTTGCCGGGAGATTGTTCTCCTCTGGATGTCGTGCGAAGGCTTTTCGGTCGACAGGGAAGAGAGAGAGACGGGACTTCTACTCGTATTGACCTCTTACTTGTAGCAGAGGAGGACTGATCACACACCGGTCTGTCATCCGCCTCGACGGGTTTCGTCGAATTGAACCCCACAGATTCATGGGTCACGCTGAGTACACCGCTCCAGTACAATTCGATGTCCTTATTCATGTCCATCTGCCATGAACCTGTTTCTACTAACTACCATCTGCTATTGTATGCAGTCTAACGTACGCCAGTGCGGCGCAGATAGCCTGTACCAAACTTTGCCTTGCAGGTCTGCCTCGACCTCGCTTATCACAAACTTCCTGCCGTTCCATCAAATCTACGCAGTAGGGCCTTCCCGAATAGCTGAGATAGTATTTGCATTCAGCTGAACAAGCGACTGCTAACTACTACCATTACATACTTTGCAATGCGAAGTTCGTGTGTCCTCGTCTCATTGTTCTTGTGGCGTCTTCCACGGCTTCTAGGTATCAAACTCTAGTTCAGCGCGCCGTTGGCCACGTGTGGTGCGAACCGCTGTCAGAAGACGAGACTTTTCGGACATCAGGAACTTGACATCTCTGAACCCACCCTCTCGGCACATGAAATCTACTACTGTCTGATCTCATCTGTTTCATCTCTCCAGGGCTTTTTTACCCATATGAGCCGCCGTGCTCTTTCGTGGTTCAGATCTGCTTCGGCATGCGATCGATATATTATGTTTTGTGCCTTACGCAATGCAGAGAGTCCATGCTGCGAACCGAGCACTGGTGCGATGCATACGAGCCTCGACTTCTCCATACACAGGAAGCGAATTCCGGGAGCTGAACAGTCATCATCGCGTGGTAGCGATGTTCGTGATGCACCCTAGACGCCGCTCGGCCCTCTTCACCACGAGGGTTCAGCATCTCATTCGCTCATGTCCGCCAGTATTTGCTAGTGCTCTTCATACAATATTGCAAGTGGCTTCGGAATGGCGGACCCATAGACCTGGAATCTGGTAAGTATATACCTGCTCGATCTCGCCGCTACACCACCTCCCCAACATCTCTCCTGCGCCTGTTGCCGGATGTGGACAGCGTCATGGCAGACACTTTTGACGTATCACTCCTTCCCAATGTGCTGGAGTTACAGCCTAAGGCACACCTCATGATTGGGTTTGGTGTCACGTTCTTTATCCTGGTTTGGGTATCAATCGCTACCCGGGTCTATGTCCGTCTATTTATGATCAGGGCATTCGGATGGGACGATGTTACACTCCTTATGGCATCAGTGAGCTTTGTAATCATCATAACAAGAGCCTTGTGCTGACAACGTGTAGGTTACATTCTCGTCGTTCTGCGCCTGCTTGCTGGTCGAAGCTAGATATTGCCGCAGCCCAGAGGTAGAAACAGCCTACTCAACGGCGAATGTCGATGAAATCTGGGTGGTGTTGACAAAGGCCCTGGAGGTATCTATAGATCAGCCGTTGATCGGTACCCTTGATACTGACTTGCCATAGTTTGTCGTCATATACAACGCTCTCTACATCCTCACCACGATCCTCTTCAAAATCAGTCTAGCAATCTTCTTCCTCCGGATCGTGGTTGTCAAATGGCAACGCCGCCTGATATACATCTCGACTGGAATCTACACTCTTTACAGCATCATCTTTATCTTTCTCGTCACATTCCGCTGCGGAAGCCCACCAGACCTGCTCGTCAACGCATTCAAAGGAAAATGCATCTCGAACGAAGCGATCATGCCTCTGGTCTACATCTCTGGTGCACTCAACGCCGCGGGTGATGTCGTCTTTGCAACACTTCCCGTTATCATTCTCTGGAATAGCCATATGCCACGTCGCGCGAAGATATCAGCTGGTGTCCTTCTGAGCATGGGCTGTCTCGGCAGCATTGCTTCCATCATCCGTATTGCCTATCTTGGTGGACTCTCAGTCGATAAAGGATTCTTCAAACACGCGATCGACGCCGGTCTACTCTCTGTCGTTGAACCCGGTTTAGCGATTACCGCAGCATCGCTCTCAGCTCTGCGGCCGTTATTCAAGAGCATGGTGGAGAAAACACTACCATCTTTTTTTCACACAGGCTACGGCAGGACCAAACACAGTATAGCGAGCGATAGCAAAAGACACACGACTCGATCCCAGCGCGCCACACGACCGCGCACGAGCTTCGAAGATCAAAAGGGCTTCCAGGTGTTTGACAACTCAGCTTCGAGAACCCACACTGTCATTGCCACGAGTCCGAGGATCGAGATGGATGAGTTCGGCAGTGATGATAGCCATACTCTGCACAGAGCAAGCAGCCAAGGCTCGCTGGTCGAGCAGCATATGTATGAGACTACAAGGACTTGGGTGCCGCCGTATTCAGGCAAGGGCGTGATGATGACTCGGGCGGTAAATGTGACCGAACACTAGATCTCAGGAACACATCACAGTATATAATGCGCAATGAATGTTTTCTTAGTATCGGGGTCCGCGGTGACCGTCAAGTGTTTCGTGCGTGTGGTTGGGAAATGTTGGCGATGTCAAAGAGAGACTTTTGGTAATTGATGAATACGGCGAAACCATATAAGATGATCAGAAGCCCCTCGATTCAGTTCTGAACTTACCGACAGTATAGCGCGAGTGAGGCCTCTAGCGATAGCCATACCTCTAGAACACCTCCAGTGGCTGGAAGCGAGAATGAGTTGACGCACGCTCGTGCTGAAGGATTCGAAAATCTGTCAATACGAGCTTTAGCCTCAATGTTGAAGGCAGCAACTTTGCCAACACCCCGCTCATATGCCAGAGAGCCCCCAAGCCTTTTCGAAAGTCGAAAACCAATACGCTGTACTCCGTATTGACATGCCCAGCGAACTCGAGATTGGACGGATTCTTCCCCAGGAACTTGTCTTGGACCTCGGATTCTTAGCTGCTTCTGGAATCGATTCTTTTTGAGGAGAAAAAGGACCGCGAACAGCGACACCAATGCGCACCGCGCCCCTAACGCATTGGCTTCTGGACCAGCACCATTGTCGAACCTCGCCTGCAGCTCAGCTTCGACGCAACAGAAACAGTCGCGAAAGCGAAACGTTTGGAGAGATGAAGCAGCAACGACAACAATTTCAGCAAAAGCGTCTCCTGAGCTGAGGGCTCTCCTATCGCGCGCGGCTTGGCAAAGATCGCGATAACGAAAACTCACCTGCCGGCAAGAAGTGGGAGGGAAGACGCCTCGGTGACGGAGGTGGGAGGCCCTCCGCGATCCACGCAAACGGGTCGGATGTCCGCTCTTGGTCGCAGTGGTCGGTTTCAACCAACGGTGGAACTTTCAACTTTTTGCGCGATGAGATTTTCTACACAGCCTCACTGGTGCCAACCGCGCGCGCGTCATTGACGACGGACTTGTCCGAATCGAAATAATGCATAAGCGGACGCTCTTCTTGCCGAGTGTGAAAGTACTGGAAGTAGCCTTGATGAAGCTGCATCTATCAATCCTTCGAGGATGCAATCGGTGCCCTGGGAACATGATCGATTGGTGGCAGAACTTGATCGCCTATGAACCCTGATATGAGATTAGGGCCTCTTGACTGGAGAGCCAAGTCAATCAACTCCAGGTGTCCAACCTCAACGACGTGGAGGCGGTCCTTGGCAGACGGCTTGGGGTAGCTCTTGCCGAAATTTCGATATCCACCTTTTTTGGAGCAGCATATGGAGAACGTGGGCCGAGAACCTGAGACACGCTGCGATACGGTCTCTTGAGCGTCGCAGACAAGGTGCTTCGAAATTCGAAACACATGTCAGCGACGTCGCGGACAGTGTTCCAACTCGCAAGGACATGAGGTTGTTGCAAGGTTGGCGGCTGAAGAATTAAAAAAGCCAAGCAGAGTCATGATTACGGCAGCCACATGCGGCGCACGAGTCTCTCGAGGCGTTGTGTGTCAAACTCAATACTATCTGCCGCCAGCCTTCGACCATGGAAACCCACAATTTCGCAACAGATGATACGGTGACACGATGGCCATGAGGCCAGTCCCCCGCCGAGCCCTGAAGGGCGCTGTGAACTTGGCAGTCGCTACGTTACGAATGTATAAGATCTACTTTCCCCAAGGTACCAGGGCTGTGCTTTGGTGTGCACGGGGTTGTTTGTTGCGGAATATTGCTTTCGATTCGAACCAAAGCAAATAACCTCCCTCTTTCTCTCACCCATTCTTCAGAACTTCCGCCAGCGGAGTCTTGTCGACTCCAGCCCCCCTCCCGTCACTCTCTTGGAAATATGTTATTACATCAACTCTGCAAGCACCTGCGATTGGCTGGTCTGCTGGTAGCCGCTGTGGCTGGTCTCCTCGTGGCATTACTAGCGGTCCATCAATTCGTGCTTCCCGTCGTCGGCTGGATCTTTCCTTCGCTGGAATCAACATTCTTTGATCTCGCCGTCTATGGTGGCTACCCGCAGAGGAGCTACGTCTCGCACAACTTGACATCACCAGACTTGCAACAAGTAAAATGGGACGACAAATGCGACAATGGCTTTATCTTTATCTCTCCCCAGGGTAAATCGGTCGAACACCCTGGTCCTATGATCCTAGATGCAAGAGGAAACCTTGTATGGCAGACAGACCAATACGGACAAGCCATGAACTTGAAGGTCCAGGAGTACAAGGGTGAGAAATACCTTACCTTCTGGGCTGGTCTCCGAGGATCGAGCTTTGGCTATGGAAACTACTATATGGTAAGCACATCCAACTTCCTGTCGCCAACTTTCACTAACACTTTTTCCAGCTCGACTCTTCGTACCAAGAAAGATACCAAGTCTCTGCCGTCGGCGAAGGCCTCAAGGGCGACCTACACGAATTCACAATCACGAAAGATGGCACGGCACTCATCACTGTCTACAACGTAACACAAACCGACATGACCGCTATGCGAAGGCCGGTGGATGGCTGGATCAACAATAATTTGTTCCAAGAGGTTGATGTCGAGACTGGCAAGCTGCTCTTCGAGTGGAATGCGCTAGACCACTTCTCCATCATGGACTCGTTCTACACCCACCCGCTGGCCGGATACTGGGACTCGATTCCGTACGACTGGTTCCACATCAACAGCGTTGAAAAGGACGACAATGGCGACTACCTCATCTCATCTCGTCACCTTGGCTCCATTATCAAGGTCAACGGCACCACTGGCGACGTCGTTTGGACTCTTGGAGGAAAGAAGAATACTTTCAAGGACATCTCGAACGGCGAAGCCACGACTTTCAGCTGGCAACACGACGGTCGCTGGCTGGATCAGGACCAAGGCACTCTCACGCTCTTCGACAACAGCGATGCTGGTCCGCTTCATCTCGATGCTTCTTACTCCACCGCGCGCATGATTCAAATCAACACGACCGATAACACCGCAAGACTTGTACATAAATACATCTCGGACCGACACACTCGCGCTGCGTCACAGGGCTCCGTCCAAGTCCTGCCTTCCACAAATACCGTCTTTGTCGGCTGGGGCCACTCGCCAGTTTTCTCGGAATTCGACATTGACGGCACATTGATCTGCGAGGCTCATTACGGTGCACAATACATTTCACACTACGGGCGTGTAACATCCTACCGCTCGCTCAAGGCCGACTGGGTTGGTGCGCCCATTGAGCCCCCGAGAGCAAAAACACAGGCTGGAAGACTATACGCATCCTGGAGCGGCGCCACAGAAGTCGCGACATGGACATTACAATCCGCCGATTCCTCTGCAGATGCCGAATTCACTGATGTCGATGTAGCCGACAAGGTGGCCTTCGAAACCTCTTTCCTGTTGCCCGACGAAAGCTCAGAAATCCGTTATCGCGTCATTGCCTCCGACGAAGAGGGCAACATCCTCGGAACATCCGACGTTGCGACCGAAGACACGACGGCAATCGCAACAAGTGTGTGGAGTGTGTTGCTCCCACTTGGAGGCATCTTTGGCGTGCTGGTAGGCTTCTGGGCCGTCCGACGCTTTAGAAAGGGCGAACGCGTGTTGCCCAGGTGGAAGAAGGGGACGAGCAACAGCTATACGCACAAGTATAGCCCCTTGTGATCCCTGAGCTTCTATTGTTTTGATTTTCAGCGACCTACCATTCTTGTACATACTACTCTTACAACACACTTTGGGTAATGGAGCCTTTGTTGGGCATGTAAATACAATTGTCCTCCAGATTACATTTCTTCTGATTTTGTGTCTTCGTTGTCATGTCTTCTCGGTGTCTTGAACATGTACATGTACGCCAAGATCCTTATTCAATCGTCTAAGTCTTCCTTGTGTCGCTGTGGTTGTTAATATTCCGGCAAGCAATTTATCCGACTGCTGTGCATAAACGACCGGCCCCCATGCTACTCTGAAACGCCTCTTGAACAACAGGGACCTCGGATCTTGAGTTCTCAATCATTCACTTACTGAATGCGAATATTCCGATTATAGTTAGTCACGTAGAAATCACCTAACTTTCCCTCTTCAGAGTGATCTGTCTCTTACTTTATGTTTAATGATGTGTGTCGGTTGATGCTGTCCTCTGAGAAAGCTGGACTTCTAAATTCTCCATATCAGCATTCCCAACTGACGGCTCAAAACAAGCAAAACAAAGACCTAGTCATACTAAGATACGACAGTAACTATCAGGGAGACCAGTAGTCATACTCCTCCGATCTAAATTCTTGTTCGTTGTGGTTGTCGTCGACATCGAAAGCCTGGAACAGGGTGACGAGCGCAGCGAGAGAATCGGAGATAGCGTATCACCGAACCGAGGCCTCATATATCGTCATAGGATACCGAGAACAAGTGCATGCATGGCATACCGCATACATCGACAGGGGTGCAATACAGATCTGGTTGCACAAGAAACCCGATGGATCAGAAAGGGCTTTGATCGGGCTGATCAAGGCAACTGGACAATGTTGTCAGCCATCCATCACGCCAACAGTCAGCTTGGTAGGTTGATGATATCACGGAAGTGAAGGTATAACAAAGTGGCAGAGCAATAAGACGATCGCTTGATGCAACAGTTGATGACCATGAAGCCAAGGTGCCAATAAAGCCATGTTAGTGAATAACGTGGATAGAAGATCTCGAGATCTGGACCTGTGATGACGGCTTCCCTGCCGAGCCGTCGATCAGTAAGTTGGATCGGTTAGATATATAGAGGGCCTTGAAGCCATCGCGGTTCCCCTCTCACATCATCTCCCATTTCTGAATATCACGAAATAACTATGAAGCCATCTCAACTCTTCCTCGGCATTGCTGCCGCTGGTATCCAGCTTGCTGCTGCGGCTACACCTCCAGGCTCAGAACCTCAGGTGCCTAACACTCTGGGCCTTGCTTTTGAAAAGAACATCGTGCAACCCGGTGAACTCATCGATCAAGCCGGTAAGTCTCTCAATTCTACTACCATACAACCAAAGAAACAACAACAACTGACATTTCGAAACAGTCGCCGACGCAGCACAACCAACCCTCTACGCACCCCACCTAAGACTCAACAACCGCAACCTCAAAAAACACAAGAATCCCCAAAAGGACAAGACCTACCTCTTCACTCTCGTAGACCTAAATCTGCCATTCTTCGCTCTGCCCAATACCACAGACTTTGCTTCTCTGGTTCCCGGTATCGGACCAAACCGCACCACACGCCTCCACTGGTTCGAATACAACGTCCACGCTGTTCCTCCCCGTCAGCAGCTACAGAACTTCTCAGCACCGGTGGCTGAATATCAGGGTCCTATGCCGCCAAAGGGCGATGAACCGCATAATTATGTGTTGTACTTGTTTGAGCAGCCTGAGGGGTGGAAGCCTGATTTGAGTGCTGTGGCTGCTTATGCCAATGCGAGTGATTCGTTTGCGAGGATGAACTTTTCGGTGGCGGCGTTGGAGAAGCAGGTGGGAAGACCTATTGCTGCTAACTACTTTTTGGTGGAGAATGAGAATAACACCAAGAGTGGTTAAGAGGGTTGAACAAGTAGACCATGGACTTCAAATATGCAATATGATCAATCGTGCAGTTTGTATTGTATCTCTATAGGATCGTGTATACTGCTGTATTAGATGCGCTACGATGCGCGTCATGCTGTAAAAGCGTCCTCTCGTAGACGAGGTGGTTCAGCAGACTCACCTGCGGAGGCGATGTCACGCTATGGCAGTCTATAATTGAAGAGGATAAGAAGTCGTCAAGATGTGCTGCGACCGACTGCGCAGAGGCAGGCTTTGGTTCGGCGTCCGAGTGAGGTTTGGTCGAGCTTTGCAGCTGCTGTATATTGGGCGTGCTGTATGCGAGGGCGCATGTCAGAGCACGCTGTGGGTGAACCAGACAAGACCAAGTATGCTAGAAATCAGGTCTGTTGCCAATGGTGCAGTTGTGTGTGGGTTTTGGTGTCTTGTTCGATGATTCAGTAAGGTCTGTTTCTTCCTCCACCGCGCTCACGTTCAGCACCGCCACCACCACCTCGACCTGAGCGAGCGTATTCGGGGACTCTCTCGCCTCGTCTCCACTCGCCGTGAGGAACGCGTTGTTGACCAAAGGCTCTGTCTCCAGCGAATTGACCTCTTTCTGATGCAGGTGGACGGCCGTTGTTGCCGCGCGGTGGTGGACCTCCTCGACCAGAGGTACCTCTGATAGCGGGTGTGGCAGGAGGCAGAGGAGCGACGGAGCCATCGGCCAAGGGAGGAAAGACGGCGCATGAAATGTAGTCGCCAATGACGAAGCGGGCGTCTGCCAGAGTCTTTTGGGCGTCGCCGTGCACACGTCCGAGACCAGCGGGGTCGTTCTCTTGATCATAGTCGTCGCCTTGTCCCAGAATCACACTGCCCAGCTCTTTTGACAGCCATCGTCCGGGAGCGTCTGAGCCGCCTGATGGAGGAACACTTCGCGTATCAGGGAAGACCAGACGGTAGCCAATACGAGTGCCAACTGATGGTGATGGAAGTAGACCAGGTAGGGCGGTGGTCAGGAGACTGGTCAATTCTGCGAGGGTGCACGAGGGCCAGGTGTAGATCTGCAGACTCGACTGCTGTAACGACGAGGGCGGCGGCACTGTCGAGAATTCGTTGGGCGAGTGGAAGCCATTGGATCGGTAGTAAAGTCGCAAAAGGAAGGGCGTCGTCGTCTGTCGGTCGATCTTCTGGTCGGGGGTGGGTTGGAGCGCCATTGTTGTGTTGCAATGATCGAGTGTGAATGTTTCTGCTTCGTATGCGACTGAGAGCTCCAGCCTTGGGACTGTTCAATGTCTTGGCAGCATCATCGCAGCTTCCTCGTCACTCTCCGCTCCGCTGCGTCCGCTGCTCCTTTGCTCCTTCACATGCTTGTCATACACCCATCACTACCTATATCATCTACTCGTTTATGATATAAGGCCGATCACTACTTCACTCTTCTACCTGCTGCCAAGCTGGCCTCACTGAGTGATTTTCCAGTGACATGCCAGCAACATTTGTGCGTTGGCCCTTTTCGACACACACCATGACTCCTGAGTCCTGAGTCTGCATGGCCCGTCCTCCTTCCAAATATTGAACGCGCCTCTCTCAGCTTCGCCGTCTCTGATAACTTCCAAAGCAGAACCATGGAACTTATTCCCAGCGTTCTGGAACCCTTCTTCGCCATCGTCACTCTCCACAACGAGAACGAGAAACCGTCTGACCGTTGCTCACCCAATGCTAAATTCTACTCTGTTCAGCTCTGCTTGTCGTCTATTCCCCTAAACCTCAATTTTCACAGTGATAATCCTAGATTCCTGGTTATTCCTCGATGCCTCGTTGTTCAATCATTACTTGCAGCATCGTAGTAAAATACCTGTGGTCCAGAAAATCTGCCTGCTCGTCGTCGCCGGAGTTCAACTACGCCGTGCTCCCAAAAATGCCGTATCCGTTACGACCGTTCAACTTTCAATATATCATCGTTCCCGCTTGAGACACTTCTGCTTCTCTCCTACTCAGGTATACAAATCAACGTAATGGTATAAGAGTCTCTCTCTGCTTGAACCTCGAAGCCGTATCATTCTCCATTCCTTCTCTCGTTCTCTGTCCTACTATCTGCAGATATCGCTCTTCTTTTCTACATCAATCCTCAATCACCTAATACCTAATCAACATGCACGCTGCAACTCTTCTTCTCCCTATCCTTGCCGTTCTGGCACAAGCTGCTCCCAATGCTGCACCCAAGACCGATGACTACGCTGCCATGCCTGGTTCCGGCCAGGGTCAGGCCCAGGCCAGAGCACACATGAAGGCTGCTGGTCTATCCATGAATGCTCCCATGTACGTCGTTACCATCTCATTGCCGAATCCCATACTAATAGACACCAGGGTCGGCATGAACCACACCATGACTGCATCATCCACCCTCAGCCACTCGACTACCCCGATGACCAGCCTCTCGTCTACCTCTTCCAAGGTTGCATCGAGCCACAGCTCGGCCGCATCGGTCTCCTCTAAGGTTGGCCCCAAGCCTTCTGTCTCTTCCAAGGTTTCCTCCAAACAGGCATCTGTCTCATCGAAGCATTCCTCAATCAAGGCCTCTGTCTCCTCGAAGAAGAGTTCGGTCTCAGCCAAGGTCTCTTCCAAGAAGGCCTCTACCTCTTCCAAGGCCTCAGCCAAAGCCTCTTCCACCAAGGCTTCAGTCTCGCCCAAGCCCACAGTTTCATCCAAGGGCCCTCAGGGACCTCAAAAGCCCTCAGTCTCATCCAAGCACTCCTCCATCAAGGCATCCGTCTCCTCCAAGCATTCCTCCATCAAGGCTTCTGTATCCTCAAAGAAGGTCTCAATGTCCTCCAAGGTCTCTTCCAAGAAGGTCTCTGTTTCCACCAAAGCACCCGCCTCAACTTTGAAGACTACCACCAAGCCCAAGTCTAGCTCCAAGAAGCCTGCTCCTAAGCCTCAGTCCACTAAGAAGAGCAGCAGCAGCTCCAAGAAGGCTGTGTCGACTGGAAAGCCTGCTGAAAAGTCTGAGAGCAAGAAGAATGCTGCGCCTACTCATCGCGCTTAGATGGTTGTTGATCAAGGACATGTTGTGTTAAATATGTATAGACGAAATGGATATGGGGGATCACAGGGGAACTGGTGTTTGGGTATTGGGGCGTTTGAAAAGATAATGATAGATCAGATATAGTTGTCTTGTTATTTACAAAACTTTTACCGCAGCTTTGCGTCAACGTGTTGTCCGTTGCTCCTTCACTCAATCGATGGAGCTTTGTCTTATCTTCTCTCCTTCTGATGCTACTATCCACGTCCCAATCTCAATGCAATCTCTTTATTCTCTTCTTTTACCTTTGTAAACCTTTGTCGTCTTCTTTTCCTGTCCTTGGGTCCTTCTGTGCCGCTACTTGTTCAACTTTTTCTGCCTTGGCTCTTCTTGAGATCGGGTTGCGTTATACCCATGGATTCTTGTCTTGTCCTATTCGAAGGCGCTAAGGTTGAGACGAATGAAGTGTCAGGTTCAAATCCGTCTTTTATGTATCACAGACCTTGGTCTCTCTGTGTATGTGTCTTTGATAGATAATGTTTCTGCGTCTTGTGGCAATGCTGTTTGAAGATTGCGATCGAGGAATATGGTTGGTGGTTTCCTGTCGTAAAGGATGCGAGAGGTGTGAGGTTGAGTTCTTGGTAATAGGTGCTAAGTTGTTTCATCCCGTTTTCTGTGGTTCAAGTCAGAGGCGTGGTGGTGTTCCAATCGGTGGCACTTGGCACGAAACGAGTGGTGTGTCAAGATTGGACCTTTGTCTCTGTGTGTGCACCCGGTAGGTCTTTTTATATGGGCCTATTGTTGATCGAGCATGTCTTGGAGCCGATAGGTGCAAGTGGTGGGAGTAGCCCACGGGTATGTCTTTCGAGTCTTGTGGCAATGGGTGCGAGTATGTTATTGGAAGACGGGCGCGAAGGACACGATCGATCCTTTCCTGTCTTCGAAGATGCAGCGCGTGCGAGGTTGGTCTTTTGGTACAGGGTGGTATGAAGACAGCCACGAACTGTAATTGTTTGTACGCGAGGTTGGGAGGACAGCGAGAAATCGACAGGGAAGCGACGATGGATGGAGGGAAGTACTAGTTCTTCAGCAAAGGGAGAGGCGTCCGCTGTGGGTTACTCAACACTGCTTTCCACACACAAGGATGAGTAGGAGTGTTGTGCTCTCTTCCGCGGTCCTTGCAAAAGCTGTTGCAGTATTCATCTTTGTATTCTCTTTGCGAAGATGGCTCTTGCTGTAGACACTTCTCGGTGAAGCTCCTTCAGCTCGCTCTATGGTTTAGCGCTCTCTGTAGGACAACTCGCTATCCTTGTTCCCTGGGCCTTGGTTGGCTGTTTTGCAAATGATGCCGATGATTCGCTTCGTAGAACGAGTTGACATTGTCTGTGGCGGTCATAAAACATGCATGCTTTATCCTTCTGACTTGCGCCCGTAGGAGTGATGGTTCTGGACGGGCTAGATTCCAATGAACGGACTTGTACGGGAATGCATTATTTGGCCCTGAACAGAACAGCGTTCAAGTCCAGTCATTCCAGTCTCATGACTACTCCGCGGAGGCGAAAGACGCACCTTGCAAATCTGGATGGCACTTGTGCTGTGATGCCAAGCAGAAAAGGCTGCATTGAGAGCGCTCAGTGCGAGACCTCCTTCGTAGAGGGCAAAGCGAGTAGGAGCGAGGAGACAGCGCTGGCATTGTAAGACGGTAATAGGGCGCTTGCGCCAACGAGTAAATATTGGTCACCAGCTGCAGGAAAGCGGATGATGGTTATCCGATGAACGTATTCCACACTTTAAAATCCAACGAAACTAACCGGTCCTCGGTCTGATTGCAGGAGATCGATTACAAGAGCTGAATGAGTGTGTTGCCCCTGAGCTATCCATATACTTGCAATCAGGGATCGGCCATTCCTGGCTTGTGGGCGTTTCCTGCTCGACAATCGTAGAGCACGAGTCAGATCCGAACCTATGAGCATCTCTATCGATAGCTTGGTGTTTATGAACAACATCAAGATCTGATAGAACATTGCACCAGGGTGTGTTTGGCCACTTCGGGTTGATGCATTCTGCAAGACCTGGTTCTGGCTGCCCACAATATCCGATACTTTGCTCGCCAGACAAGTCGAAGGCGTAAAATATGGACCCGTTCATGGTTTGCTCAAGATTACCTGTGCTGAATGCTGATGGCTGTACTAGCATGCTGATGACAGGCCAAATCATTGCCTCACTGCAAAGCATCACGAATTGCGATCATGAATTGAGAGCACGGAAATCCAAAAGGCGTTCTGAACAGCCTTACGTCCTTTTCTCGATAGCAACGAGCGCGGGCAACATGGAAGATCAGTATTGCCATCGGGCAAAATTTCCGAGTCGGTTGGTAGACGAATACCACACCGGTGAGGCAGCCGTCTCCGCAAGTGTGTCATACTTGCACATGCGGGACGGACTCCGAATCTCGGCTTTGAACGAGCCGTGTAGGCGTGCATGAGAGTGCAGGACTTGGCCAAAGACCACGGCCAGGCCCCTAGGTCCCCCCCATGTTGTGGTCACATCTCGGACATCCAATCCGGACCCATTTGATTGGCTTAAAAGAAGTGCGTTCGCATTGATCGAGTGCGCGAGCCCGAATACGTGGCGAAGAGCGACGCTACTGAAACCCAGACAAAACTCCTCGAACGGCGAACCAGGACGTTCGATTGCCATTATGCACGTAGTGGAGCATGTAGAGTATGTGCTGTGGTTCGACTTTCAGACATGGAATTTTGATCAAACTGGTGTTTGAGCCTCTGGTTCAGATGATGGCCAGTTCCGGGCAACTCTCCTCTCTTTGCACCAATCTCCAAATGGTTTCCAGATGGCTTCCTTCTCAGCAGGCTTCAGACTGGCGGCAAGACCACTCGTGCTAGTCGTGACAAACACCCTCGCGCCCTGATAACCGTCTTCTCCAGCAGTAGCAATACGGCCCATGTTCTCCTCTTCATCCTGCCAGCCCCAGTGGAACTCGGCTTTGCTGGGGTTCTTCCCATGACGATGGCGGAAGATGGCTTCCCAGATACCTTTGCCAACGATGCAAACACATTCCGGACGCCATTTGCGGCACTTCTCGTCCAAGAGCGGAGCACCGTCAGTCATCTCAGCTTTACTGAGTTCAGCAGCGTCTTTGGTGGGTCGTTCTACGATATTAGTATTGCCAAGGAGGTAACGGGCAGGCAATTCGACATCTTGCTCCGGGCGTAGTCGTTCATCGGTACAGCCGCTCGAGTGAAGGAGCTTCCAGAACTGATTGGAAGGATGTGCGTAGGCATGTCCTTGAGCAGCAGTACGTATGCCGGGATTGGTCCCAACAAAGACAGCAATCAGGTTCGGAGCGAGAATGTCGGTAAGGGGGCTAAGGTGTTGATACTTGGATGGAGGCGCATACTTGCTTGGCGCCTTGCGCTTCTTGGATGATCTCGCTGTGGATGAAGGCTTTAGCTCCTCGGCCGAGGAGTTATGATTGTTGACTCGCTGCGTGTCTATCGCCACTGATGTCCGGCGTACTCGTGGCCGCAAAACGCGTGTTGGCGTGACAGCGGTTGCAGATACATCTGGCCCTTCGTGAGCATACTGCTGCACCATTGTTCTGAAGTTGGCTGCTGACATGTGGTCACAACACCAGATATGTTGATTGGAAAGAAAGGTTGCGAATGGAAGTCGTGAATATAAATTCCATGTGACGATGAGGTCATGAGCGCGGAGAAGGTGCAAACTCCGGGATCGTCCTTAATTTGGCCTGCTTGCTAACAAAGCGCTGTACGAGAGCAACATACGACGTTTGAATGTCTTTACTACATACTTATGTTAGAGAACGATCTGTCGCAGGCGTGGCCGTGCTATTCGCAGTGATACGGAGCTCTGGTCCGTGCAAGTAGACTACCGTGACAATGCGCAGTCATACAGATCTGGAATGGAAGATTTAATACCATCGCAGGAGCCCTCCGCTGGCCTATCAACAAAAAGACTTTACGACTTTAGGTGGACCGAGGTCATCGAATTCTCAAACTTCGATGTGTGTCACATCAAAGCATCTAGGCTTTCTGCCGTACATTTGCGAAGCTTCTTTCAATCTAGTTGCAACCTTCACCTCCTTGTGACATCTGCTAGCTTAGCTGTTTACTCTCAGCTCTCACCAAAGTATAGCGTATCTTTCCTGACGCTACGTAAAGTCGAATTTGTGTGAGATAGACATGTAAAATGTCAACAAATCGATTCAGGGTGTGTCTACGATCCCCATCAATCGCTCTGTCGGATGTTGAACGAGGCCTCATGCAGGAATATCTCGTCTTGGGTTCGCAACAGGAGCTTGTAAGATAGGTAGTAAGACTGAAGTGATCGACGGGGAGTAGGCAGGGCATCCGATGAGATACGGAAATCCTCCCGACGACTTCACCATCGTGCTTGCCTGTTCAGCCCCAGTCCACACGATGTGGTTCAGAACGACTCTCTTCTCGTTCGCGCCTGCCATGTAACCTGATTGTCAACCCCTGCGCAGAAACGCCATGACCTATCGTCAGATTTGAAGTCGCCTTCTGCAGGATTGTCGATGTTTTTTCAAATGGCACTACCTATTCGTACGCCTCGCTACGCCTACTCTCTATTGACCTTTTGCTCTTCCTCGTCCATTCTTCTACTCCTTCCAGTCGTTCTCGCCAAAATTTATGCTGTTATACACATAGTCAGTTTTCGACCTTCCCACTTTGGATCACGTCCCGCAGCCCAGTCGAGGCCATCTCCATCATCACCAAAGGCTCCCATCGGTAACGTCCAGTCACTAAGCGTCTTCACTGGCACGGAATTCGGCGTCGCTGGCGCTTCGAAAGCCAAGCTCTGACACAATCACCGAGATATACGTGTCGCGGGGCCAACTCCGTGGCAGAAAGCCGGGTCCCAAAGCAAGCGTTCGGTTTTCCTTGGATAGGCCATGTTGTATCATCATCATCCAATGCCTCAGGACAGGGATAAGCAACGTGGTAAGGCTGTCAGTGTCGATGGGGAAACATCCGGTCATTCCGGTGCCCAGCATACAGTACCCAGGAAACTGACCGCCGTCGCCTGTATTGACTGTCGCAAAAGGAAGCGCAAGGTAATTACCAATCCGACCCTCGCCCAACGACTTCTCTCGTCGTATTGCAGCACTTACTGATAAGTGTTCACATCCAGTGCAACGGCGAGCGACCATCATGTTCAGCTTGCCAGACCAGAGGATTGTCTTGCATGTATGATGTGGTCGAGGGTGCAACACGGACCGAGGACTTGAAACAAAAGGTCTCGTCGTTGTCGTTCAGAGTACGAAATCTCGAGTTGTTTGTCAACAAGTTGAGGTATAGTACCGACAATGAAGCCAGCGCGATCCTCGCCCAGCTTAGGCTTGGAGACACAGTCGATGGAATCCTTGGCGCCGACATGGCCGACGGTCTCTCAGACATGGGTGAATTGGACCAGGTAACGGAGCAGTATGTTTCATGTGTGTCGTGGTGGCGACTGCAAGTTTTGGCTGACCCTCGGACAGAGCAGTACCGACACTTCAAAGCGTGTCGACATTTGGCATTGGACTTGCTCCCAATCCAGCAGGTCCATCTCTGCTCACCAACACCCCTCTGTACGAGTCATCGCCCAAGGAGAGGAGTGCTAGTATTGGAAATGGCAGTCCTGGCTTGGTCGATGGGGTCAAACGAGAAGCGAGTACATCACGACAGAACTCTTCTTCCCCATGGGCTCCTTCATTGTTCGTCGAAGTTGACTCGCAGCATCTTTTGTTCAAAGACGGCCCGTACTCGAACATACAGAGTCCCGAGCAACCGTCGCCGCCAATCCTTGATGGCAGTGCTCCGGACCTGACCTATCTCGCGAGCAACCACAAGAAGCTATGGATCGATCCCACACTGTCGTCGTCCAGACCAGACTCAAGTTCGGGTCCAAGCTCGAGTGCGCTAGACAGGCAGGCAAGACCCCTCGATGGACACAAGGCTAGACGCGAACTACTGAACGAGGCTCGTCCTGCCAGTGACAGTATCACGATATCGTCCCATCTGTTCAGCCCTGTCGGAGCCGCGCCCTTATCGCAACCACTCAGTCCACAGATGCTTGGTGTCGACCTGACGGCGCCTGCATGGGCAGTCAAATCCACGTACCTTATCGATGATCTTGACATGATGTCTACCGTCTACGTCGACTTCATTAACGAAGCGAAAGGATTCATCAGCTCGGGTGTCGCTCCAGATCGCTTGTTCGGAGTCCTTCCAGATGTTGAAGCTCTGGTGAATGAGGCTGCTTTCCAGAGATCTTCGTTCCTCTCCCAGTGGACCGCAAGACTTGCCAATAGCTTTGGCATGCCGACGCTGTCGTGTCGCATGGCCGTCATGTGGCTCCATTGGCTTCTCATGCGATGGATGATCCACCCGACTCCAGCAACCTATCTCGCCATCCCAGATTGGTATAGACCAACACCGTATCAGGTCTTCGTCCCGCATCCTGTCTATGTCGACTTCCAGATCTGGCCGAGACTACGAGATGCAGTTATCCAGCGTGTCGATCTGCAGTGTCAACCATTGTATTGGTACTCTGAGGCCGCTACGACCATCGATTGCAATTGGCCCGGTAGCGATCAAGACGCCGTCTCTTACGATATCAACGCTAGGATGACCCTCTCAGCGCCTTTCGTCCACCACCTGATGGACTTAAGCAACTGGAGTGTTGGCCCTGTCATTCGGAAGCATATCCCAGATGCATGTACTATTCTTCAGATCAAGTACGGTCCCATGTAGAGAAAGAGAAAGAAAGCAAAAGATGTTAGCACATACAAGGACATACATATTGCAAGTCTATGGCTGCCATGGAAAAACGATGGGACCTAGGCATTGCTGCCGAAGGACCGTCCACGACACCCATCCTTGCATGGATTTAGTTGCGTCTTCGGATCGCAGAAGGAAAAAAGGGCATCATCTACACACGCACAACACCGCGATGTGGTATGCCGTTGACTTTGTCAAACATCGATGTAAAGTTGGAAGGAAAGTTGCACACCTGTTGGCGCTCCCCGAAGCGACCACATCAACAAGACTGCGGGCCGACCGCCGGGCCGAGAGCCCGCCTCCGAAAGTCTGGTCGGCGGGTATGCAGAACATCAGTCCTGACTTCTGCACACCATCAACGCGTCTAGCAATATCCACCAAGGCCTTACCTTTTTCGCCGTTGTTGACCCGTCTGAATGCAAGATGACTGATTGCCAGATCTGGGTTGAAGCTGGAGAAGACAATATGGACAAGAAGAAGACGAAGAAGAAGAAGAAGAAGAAGAAGAAGAAGAATAAGTCACGATTCACGAAGGGCATGATTGGTCATAAGAGTCAAGGATTCTACAAAAGCATTGCTGCAAAACTTGTAAAATATCGAGAGCCTGATCTTGAAGACTTTGTGCCGCTGTTATTGTTACTCATCTCTGAGAAGTCGCCGCGGCCGACAACGGCTGAACTTGGCCCTCCGCTCAAGGTCGTCGCAGGACATGACACTGTCGTGAGACCGTTTACAAGTCTTCATACCTGACTATCGCGACCTGAAGTATGATCTTGAACCTTGCAGCCTTGCTTGAAAGATCCCGTCATCTGGAGTTTGTTTCAGGGGGCATCCATACGAAGTTTACTTACTCCGCTCATGGAACAAGAAATTTCAACGATACCGGCGCCCTATTGACGCAGTGACAACAGAGTCAAGTGATTAGCACGCGATCCATGGTGCTAGCTATCCCTTGCTTCGATAGAGGCGCCTTCAAGCCAAGCTTGCACAGCTGGTTCTACCTTGTCGCGAGTACAGAGTCTCTTTTCTTACTTTCGTTAGGGCTGGCCCTTCCATCCGCTTTAGCTATAGTAGACAGGTCGATAACAGACAGTTTTCTTTACTTCATAACAATGCTGTCTATTGCAGTACCGCCTAAAAATAGACATTGATCGTGTAATAAGATCTACATCTTATAGACTACATTCCCGAAGAATGTGTTTCGGTACTGGAGGCAGCCACAGCTGACGATCATGGTTCCTTCTTCGTCGCGGATTTTCTTTCTTGAGGAAGGAGCAGCAATTGTTGTTCGCGCCTTCCTCGTCTGCTGGCTCGCTCCTTCCCAACTTTCCATTCGCTCCTTCCTCGCCCGTCCATCCATCCATAAACAAGGTGATTACGAGTCAGCGTATCGTATGACCATCGTTCCTTCCTCATTGCGAATTCTCCTTTTGTAAGGAAGGAACATAGAAACCCGCTCCTTCCCCATCTGCTACTTGCTCCTTCCTTACTGTCATATAAACCCAACCTGAGGGATTCACCGAGTCCACGTGTTGGTCGACCTTCGTTCCTTCCTCGTCGTACTTGTTCATCCGGCCAACTTCCCTAAACGTTGACGGTACATCTCACGCAGAGAGGCTTGAAGTTAACTGTTCCAGTTCACAAGGAGATATCGACTTGGAAAATTCCCGGAGTATCTTCCTATCTGACCTTTCAGTACCACTTTGATTATCTTGCGGGCTCCAGTTTCGGAGAACGCACTAAATTCTACAGGCTAACTCTAAGAGTTACAACCGCGATACGCTCATAGTGAATTCTAGCCGCTACCAGGTTCATACTGTCTACAATCAAGACACATGCCACACACCGTCATGTACAGTAACGATGCACAAAGAAGATTGGATAGGAATTCATATTCAGCTTCTCAAGCTACTACCAGACATGATCTTCGTCCTTCATGTCCTCAACACATTCAACCAACCTCCAGATCTACTACTGAGCCTGCTGAGAACGAACCTTGAAAGGATGACCCTCAGTGTTGAAGACCCACGTCTGCTCCTCTCCCTTCTTCGCAACATGCACCTTGGAGTCCTCTGCTTGGATCAACCAAGCATACTTGAAAGTCTCGGCAAACACGAAGCTCTCCTGGAAGTTGAGGTAATTTCCTCCATGTGTTGCATTCACGTTTGTGACTGCCGAGAAGCCAGATCCAGTACGGCAGGTGGCGTTGATGGCTTTGAACGCGTTCCATGACCAGTCCTGATACTTTTTGTCACCTGTGGCGCGGTAGGCGTAGTAGAGTGATTCGAGGACTTCGGGTCGCAGATCGTAGCTAGGGTTTGTCATGTTGAAGCCATTTTCCTTGATGAATCTGTCCTCCACGACATCTTCTTCCTCGAAAAGATTCACATCTTCCCACTTCCAAGCCTCAGGGCCAATGCCTGTGAGAGTGACAGCATAGGTTGCGGCACAACTGTCTGTGAGATTCTGGCCCAATTCGATGAGAGTTTGATTTCCCAACACCAACCCGCCAAGGATCCAGTTCCCTCCAGCAAAGCAAGCGAGATGACTGGATCTCGGAATCACATCTTGCTCGATCCAGTCAGAAAGGAATGTCAGATCCGGACGAGAGTAAGGGTGTGAGGATATCTCGCTAGAGGACGATGACTCGACGGCATGCAGCCATTCGTCCTTGTAATCTGAGAAGTGAACAGGATCGTAGACGAACATCTTGATCAGGTATTCGAAGTAAGAGTCGTCACCTCCACCCCATCCGCCTGCCGCGTCTAGAAAAGCGCCTGTACGAAGGTCGATGTTCGTACCGCGAAGACCAGGCAGTGGTTGTATCGTAGCATTTCTGTAGGTGGGGTGAAGAAGATACTCCTCGGCGGTTTGAGTCAAGTTTGCAAACTTGGTTACATGAACCATGTCTGATAGGCGAGTCCATTCGAGAACCAACGTACCAGCGACAGCAAGTCCGGTCGACTGATCGATGTCGTAATGTTCACCCTTGAAGTCGAGGTTGTTGGCAGGAATGCCAGTCGGCGTGTCGAACGCAAACTTCATCTTGTTGGCCAGACTGACGGCCTGAATCTTCAAAGCAGTGATTTCGTCTGGCGATTCGGTCAAGTGCTGGTAAGGGCCAGTCAACAGATCAACGCCCGAAAGCATACCACCTAGATAGCGGATGGTCGTCTCGAACAAGCTGACAGGCTCATTGCCTTTGCTGACGTTGAAGTTTATGCTGGGGATGTATTCCAAGATCGTTGTTACCACATCTTGTGATTCCATCAAGATAGCGGTACTCAAGGCATCGACGGCAGTGGCACCCCAGCCATTTCTGGAATCGGAGAACGTGTTGTTGAGTGGATGTAGTTCATCGTTGGGGAACGCGAATGTATGGTATCCATACCAAGCAAACTCAAAGGCCTCTTTCACTGCTTGGGCCCTCTTTTGCGGGACAGTACGCGTGTCATTATTGGTTCGGGCAATAGGTAGGATATGTGAGTTTGCTGAAGAAGTGAACACCACGATAGCGCCGACGAGAATCTTGTACAGACGCATATTGGACTTGATTGAAAACGCGCGCGATGTGAATCTCGAAAATAAGAACAAGAAACAACCAAATCAAGAATAATGATGGCGCGGCTGAGTCTGATGAATAAGTTTGGCTGTGATTGATGTGTCGAAAAGCCGCGAAGTTGACGCTTGATCAAGAAACTTCGCCTGACCAATTCTGGATAGGTAGGCAAGAGCTGTTGCTGATGACCGTTAGAAAAATCATCCCGTGCAGTATCAAGCAGGTCGCACCTGCTCTGTCTACTCGATCCAAGCCAATCAAGTATAAGTCTTTGCAGATTTTCAATGGATCATGTGCATCTTGGAGATTTGCCTAGAACCTTGAACATACAGTATCAGATAGTCGTGCAGTTATAAAAATGCATGTTGGACAAAGCATGATCATCGGACTCGTGCGCCTGGCACTGAAATATTGAATCCCAGGCCGCCAGCCAGACCACTTTTGCCTTGGAAAAGAGTGCACAGCATGTTCACATCCAGATGGCCGTCCAAGTCTATCGGTCTGATCAGGCGTGACTTTAGCACACTGGTAGGTGTGTACCTCGCAACCTCGTGAGATGCCTCTCGCTTCGATAGCCAACTCAGAAACCGTCTGACGAACGGTTTGTACAGTGTCGACATGGTTCCTGAGATCTGCACGTGCATGCGACAATGAAGTGTTAACATGAAGAAGCACGCTCCTCTCCAAGGTCATTTAAGCATTTGCATTAGTCTCCGAAGGTGCGTTGCACACGACCCGCATGTGAAATGATTAGTGATGTTATGCTTTATACCAACGAGCAGACCGCGGCAGTCATGACCCGCCGAAATCATTCGTCTCGATTGCTTCGTATGGTTCGAGAGGCTGTGTATGGCTTTGCCGTCGACAATCTCTGCTATCGAGAGTCATGGGGACTCCAGAGATACCGAAATTCTGGAATAGAAGAGGTCGCTGCTCACACGTTCACCGCATGTGTGCATTGCGTGTACGTGGCGAGGCGGATCATCTTTACGAGTACCTAGAGTGATGTTGAACAGCATGGAAGCATGTTGGTAATGAATGACGCGGGGTAGCACTGGCAAAAGTCCTCGGCTCGTGTATTATACATCCCATGATCAGGGGGAACCTAGTGGTACAGCAGCGACGAGCAAATCTACCGAACGAATCAATGTATTGGAGCAATATCCATATCTGCGGTTCCTCAGCTTGAGCCATATGTGACTACCAATCATTGTTGATATCCACAAAAATCCTGCCTCACGCTTCGTCCTGTGCCTTGCATCTATCTGTCCAACACGCATCACGTCTCTTGGAAACTTTCACATGAACTCGACTTTGTCGAGTAGACTCTGGCTGGCAACGAAACTGAAGCCACCGAATGGATTGGAACCAAACTCAAGCTCCTTTGTACTCGATGCAATCTCCATACCAGTCATGGTAGAATCCTGCATGATAGTGGACTTCCTCTCGTCTGCTGGTGACATGGGTAGGTCTGTGAATTCCTTGGAGAAGTTCTCAGCCAGTTCTGGATCGGTAATGAGAGGACGGATAGGAGGTTCCAGTTCGCGCTTTGCGAGCTTCTTCCAGTCAATCTTGCGGAAGAAGCGGTGCTTCTTAATAATGTCCAGATCCTTGGGCATGTTGGCTCCAAGACGCTTGTTGGTCTCTTTGCGCAAGAGACGAGTGAGCAGATCCTTCGAGTCGGGACCGAGAAAGTAGGGCAATTGCAACTTCTGCTTGAGAATGTTCTGTTGAATCTTCGCATTGTTGTTACCGCCGAAAGGAGGTGAACCTGTGAGCAAATCAAAACCAATGGCACCAAGCGACCACCAGTCCACAGCAAAGCCGTAAGCAGTGCCTTGAACGACTTCAGGTGCCATGTATTCGACAGTTCCAAGGAACGAGCTGCATGAGTCATCTTCGAGAGCGACCTTGGACAGACCAAAATCGGTGAGAAGCAGATGACCATCCGAGTCGAGCAAACAATTCTCTGGCTTCAGATCACGGTAGACAACACGGACGTTGCGGTGCAGATGCTCAAGAGCAAGGACCATCTCAGCCATGTAGAACGAGGCAACGTCCTCGCTAAACATGCGCTCCATGGCCAGGTGAGTGAAAAGCTCACCGCCTTGAGCGTACTCCAGAATCAAGTAGAGTCTCTCGTGGTCCTGGAAAGCGTAGAAGAGCTTGACGACGAACGGATGGCGGTTGACACTCTCGAGAATGCTGCGCTCTGTACGAGTCTGCTCGATGAGGCGCTTGTGGACAGTCAAGGAAGCCTTGCGAAATTGCTTTTGAGCGAACAGACGACCGGTGGCACGCTGTTTGACCAGATGAACTGTGCCAAAGGCTCCCTTGCCCAAGCACCTGAGAGGTTCGAAGTCGTCGGACGACATCTTGCGCAAGACGGATTCAGTACGCAGACCACCTTCGACAGGGAAGGCATGCCTGGGTGTGGAACAGGCGTCTGCACTGGCGAAGTCGTGTTCGAGGTCGATCTGGTATGTTTCCAAGTCCTTTGCGTCGATGTCGCTAGCGGCCGAGGACATGGTTGGAGTGCTGTCAAAGTTGGAGGTGGTGCTGTTCTCGCGCGTCATGGCGGGAGCTGAAGGGGGACGACTGATGTTGAGGGCATCCAGCTGCATCTTGAGAGCGCTGATGCCCGAGCCACTCGAGGCACTAAGTCTGGGGCTGTTGGCTGCTCCGTTCATACCACGCATACGTGGAGTCATGAGTGGTGAGGGACATGCTGAAACGTCCGACTCTTCTCCTCCAGAAGTAATGGGTGTCTCGAAACCTCGAACGACATTCTGGGCGGGAGCAGCAGGCGCCATACCTCCCTTCTTCTTCTTCTTTCTCTTGTTCTTCATCAGATCGCTCTTGAGGATGGCTGACAAGGGTTCGGCTGCGGTGCCTGGAGGGCTCATGGTGAATGTGCGTCTGGGGGAGACTTCTTCGGCCGTGTCGGTGCGGTCGAGATCCATGGCGGGCATGTTGGTGTTGATAGTGGGTTGCGACGTGGGCAGATGTTTATGGTATATGATGCGATCCGAACTGATATGCAGGCAGTTTCAGAGCGTGTCAGGAGTTGTTGATTTGGGTGTGAGCGAGTATGCGCATGTGATTGGCAGGTCTCAGCCCTTGTCTAAGAAGACGTCCGCCTTTAGTCAAGGCGGACCTGGCACTACGGGCCACAGCAGGGATGCGAAACTCGAATCGGTGCGCGAAAGACCAGCGACAGTGTCGGGCACAGCAGCGGACGAGATGCTGGAGAGGCAGCAGAAACGGTCGGGATCGGTCTGAGTGTCGAAGCCCATAGATGAATGGAAAATCAATTTGGTGCAAGAAATTGGCTGTCTAAGCAATATCGCTGGAATTCGGTCCAGCGACTCTCGAGTGTGTTCGTCTTGTTGTCGAGTTTGAGAGGGAGAAGAGAAAAGCAGGAGAGCCGTTCATCGCTCCTTCCTCGATCTCGAAACTCCACATTTCCAACTTTCTGATGCCGCCGCGGCTGAGCTTTCCGCTTCCGGCTCATCATGACATGTCAGCCGTGGTCAGCAACTGCCATAAACACTGCCGCAAACACTCTCGCTTCTGAGAGGAAAATCCTTCCTACTTACTTGAGTATGTGCCACTTACTCTGATGCCGATTAGGCTCACATATGTTCTCCATCTCTGAATGAACATTGACAAATGCCTTCGAAAAATAGATGGCTGGTTCCTGCTCGGGTCAAGACTTCTGGCCAGCCAGGCTCATGACAGCCAATTCCCCAGCTTTCCTTCTTCACATGTCAAACATGTCAACGTCTTCGGCTTCCCACCTCTTGATGCTTGTCTCTTGTCATGGAGCCATCAGTAGACATACCTATTCCACGAGCCTCTCCTGACGTCGTTTAAACAGATGACTTCATTCTTCCAAGAACAGGAAGTGACCAAATGAGAAGAGAAATTGTCATCCAGATGGCGATCAAGCAGCCTGCGAGGACGATCTCGAGATACACAAACTCGACACCAAATTGATACTGCTACCCTTGATCTTTGGTAATTTCTGGACTTCGACCTATTCAGCTTGTGACCTTCAGATTCGAAGAGAAGTTGGAGACTTCCACCGCTGTCAGCCAGAAAAATTGACATATGGTGGGTGAAGATGGTCCCAGGCTGTAAGCGCCCATCCCGAAGTGGCTGCAGCATTCCAATTTACGCGCCCATAATTGCCCCGCTATGCACTGATGATCTTATTCGACATTTTAAGTCGTCTCTGCTATTGGTGAGAATGACTGGTCAAGCCCTGAAATAGGCATACTGACAACAGGTAGTGGGCTGGTTGAAGAGGTGGGCATGGAGGCTGGATGCTCGACGTTGTACGACATGGGAGGTTGCAGCAATCCACAAGCAAGCCGTTTGTCAGGCTCGCTATTGAGCCGTGGGTACACACATCCATCCCCACTCTGTGGTCATTCAGATGACCAGAGTATCAAACGATAGTTTGACTCGCGAGCAGTTCGAAACGCTGATTTCAAACAGATATGAAAGCAGATAAAGAATGAAAGCTGCTAAGAAAAGACCAGCCACCCACACCGCGACCATCACCTGCATATTTGCATCTTGTCCCGCATCCTCCAGCCATGCATACCCGCATATTCTTGAGTCCCGTGCAGTCTGCTATTCGCAGAAACGCCCCAACCGTCCACCGGAGCATTATTTGGATGGGTCGGTCCAATCATGTCTTTGAAAAATATGCAATCTCTACGGGTAAGGTCTGTTTGCCCGTACGATATGCACGTCTATTCCGCCTTCCAGCCATGCATTGAAACCTGGGCAATCGATGTCGTGTCTCAACATGCAAGCGCCCAAGAGATGGTCCTTGAATATAAGGGTCTGAACGGGCGCTTCTGCAATCAGGTCCTTTGTTTCGTTTTCATTCTTGGTACCTCTTGGATTAGTGGGAAAAAGGAACTTGTCCCTGCTCTGCGTGCCTCTTTTCACTGCCTTGACTCTGTTGGTACCTCAGTTGGTTGTTGGATACCTTTGAAAGTCTCTCAACCAGACTAGACATTGTGTTTCTTCATCAGCATAATCGGGTCGACACTGGACCATACTTTAACACATCTGGAGCGGCATTGGCATCTACTCTCGTCTTGACTGGCTCTGAACGAATCAAAAATATGAGAACCTCAACACTCACCGCTACATTGGCTCTATTGCTACCAGTGTCCGTGGTTGCGGCTCCGACAATTGAACAGCGCTGGTCATCACCTTCCTTCTGGGCTTCACACTCTGGACACACGCCATCGACTCGCCGTGGCTGTGACTATGCCCTCTGTGATCTCTCAAAAGCAAAACTACCTCATGGTGCGATACCACAGGTGTTAGTTCTCCCGAGATGCATGTTACTAACACATCGCAGCTCCAACACCTCTCCCACCACCATCTTACAACTTGAGCTTGAGTCATGTTTCGATTGGGCGTGGCACTCAGAACTACACGTGCGACCTCTCGAACACCACCGCAGTACCTGTGGCTGTAGGCGCCACCGCATCTCTCTACAATGTGTCCTGCATCGCTGCCAATCACCCGGCTCTGCTCTCTATGATACCTGGCATCGCTATTAACCTTCCTCTGCCTTCATCTTCATCTGCAATCTCGCCGATCAATATGGACCTAGCTGGTCACCATTACTTCTTGGATGCGACTACACCATTCTTCAACCTAGATACACAGATGCACTCGTATGGGCTTGGCGCTTTCAAGAAGGCTAACGGATCTGCTGCACCAGAGAGCGCTGTCATTGGTGTAGACGGAGCTGGCATGGGAGCCGTACCATGGCTCAAGTTGACAGAGAAGATTGGAGTCGAGGGAAGCCAGAACCTGAAAGAGGTCTTCAGAGTCAACACTGCTGGAGGTCAGCCACCTGCTACGTGTCAAGGGCAGCAAGCGAGTATCCTTGTCGAGTACGCGGCTGAGTACTGGGTTTATGTTTGAATGGTCATGTTCCTTTCTCTCCGTGGGGGTAAATTAATGCTTTTTATGAAGGTTGAGGGATAGAAAGCAAGGACGGGCAATCTGTATGCGACGAAATCTATAATCTAAACTTTGCACATTATTCAAGAGAAGATGTTAGTTACTTGCGACTTGTGGTTGACAGATGAGGCTCTGTTGCGATCGGAGAGAAGTGCTCGATTGGCGATCGAACGGCGTGCCGGCAGCCGAGTGCGGGCCGCAGGAAGCGTTCACTGAATAGGCTCATCACACCGATCAATCAATAATCCTCGACGTCATGTTGATGAGCGTGAGAGGAAACTGTAAAGGGCCTTCTTATCAAGACTAGCAGGTGAGTACCCGTAGCAATCAATGTAGGTGCTCCTTCTATTCTTTGTCTCCTTCTCGTTCGTTTCTCTATATCTTGTTCAGACGGCTGCGACTCCCTTGGCTTGACTATTCCTGGACCACCAGCAGAGGACAAGGCCATGCAGTCATATCTGCAATACCACAGGTTTCGCCGTACGTTAGAGGCACAAATCGAAACCGATCGCAACCGCACACGTGCAGTCGACCGCGCAAACCAGGACCTTCCTCCCCTCGACGCGTCAAGAGCCAGCGATCCCGAGAAAGATGTAGAGCGCGGCGAATCAACTGCATCTAGCGGCGAACATACAGCAGTCGATGAAGCTACCCTTGGAGCGACCGCACAGCACCCAAGTCACGGACATGGCACAGAAGAACACGAAGAAAAATATGACATAGGTGCTGAACACGACGCCGACGATCCTGGCGAGAGAAGAGATGAACTTCCACCCAACAGCCATGATGTGGAGGCCCGCCGACAAGAGGACGATACAGATCTCTCACGTCTGCCTACCACCAAGAGTGGGCGTTCAGGTCTCAGCAGATCTGGTACCGCTCTGGGCCATATCCTGACGGGTGTCAAAGTACGACAGAGGGAAGAGCATGAAGGTGGAGAGGGCAATGTTTTCATTGTCGACTTTCAAGGAGACCAAGATTCTCTGAACCCGCACGATTGGGGATGGGGCATCAGATTGTATATTACCTTCTTGGTCGCCAGTATCGGTTTTGTGGTTGGTCTGGCTTCTTCGATTGATTCGATTGCTATCCAACCTGCCAGTCAAGAGTTTGGTATCTCGGAAGTCGCAGAGAGTCTGGCTACTGGGTAAGTCGCATTCATCCTTGCCTGAAAATCGCAATGCTGACCATCGTAGCCTATATCTGATCGGATTTGGAGCAGGTGCGCTCTTTGCTGGCCCTTTCTCAGAGACGTTAGGCAGGAATCCCATCTATGTCGTCACCATGGCCATCTACATTGCCTTTCTCGCCGGAGCTGGAGCCTCACAGACCTATTCGCAGCAGTTTGCAACCCGCTTTTTCGCTGGCTTCTTCGGAAGCACTCCTCTTACCTGTGCAGGTGGTTCCCTCTCGGATATATGGAATGCCAGCGAGAGAACGCTGATGTTCCCTATATTCGCAAATGCAGCTTTTTTGGGCCCCCTAATAGGGTAAGCGACGAGGGTATATAGCATCATGCAAAGAAACACGCTAACTGACTTCATCTTTGATAGGCCTGTAATCGGTGGATACATCGTTGAAAGCTCTCTGATCTCCTGGAGATGGACCGAGTGGATCACGATCATCATGTCTGGCCTTGTCTTGGTTTTGGTATTTTTCACACTCCCGGAAACATTTCCTCCTATTCTGCTGAAGTGGAAGGCCGCACATTTGCGCTCTATCACCAACGACGAACGTTACAGAGCAGAAGTTGAAGTCCGAATGGATTCTTTCCTGACCCGCCTGGGTCGTGCTTGTTACCGGCCTTTCCTGCTCACAGCTACTGAGCCTATCATCATCTTGGTCGCATTGTACCTTACCGTTGTGTACATTATTCTCTTCACCTTCCTGGACGGCTACGACTTCATTTTTGGCGAGATCCACCACGTGAGCATTGGTGTTCAGGGTCTGTGTTTCCTGGGCATCGCACTCGGACTCTTCCTAGCCTCACCCCTCGTCTTCCTCATCCGCAATCTTGCAGCAAAGGGCATGGTAAAAGCAAAGGCCAACGGTAAAGACAAACTACCACCAGAGTTCCGCCTTTGGTATGCTATGATCGGCGCCCCTACCATCCCCATCGCCATGTTCTGGATGGGCTGGACTTCTTCGCCTGACATCAGTATCTGGTCTCCGCTGGGCGCTTCTGTCCTTTTCGGATTTGGCATTCTCTGCATTTTCATCAGCAGTTATCAATACATTATTGATGCGTATGAGATTTATGCAGCTTCGGCTTTGGCATCTATTACGCTGATTAGATACGTGGCTGCCGGGGCTATGACAGTGGTGGGTGTACCGTTCTACAAGAACCTGGGTGTGCACTATACGTGTACAATTTTGGCTTGTATTAGTGCTGCTATGGTGCCTATACCTTATTTGTTTTACTTTTATGGGCATAAGATTAGAGCGAGGAGTAAGTATGCTCCTGCTGATTAGAGGTCGGGTACAGATGGAAGGAGCTTGATACCCCCTGCTTTCTTGATAGAAGTGTTTGATCGGTTCCGGAGATCAAAATGCACAACTCTCTTCAATATGATGGAACGTCCAGTGAGAGTGTTTGTGTCATTTCAGAGGGTTGTGTTATCTACGGCATTTTGCTATCTCTCTTTCTGCTCTAGACCGTACCTTCTTCGTTCCTCTCGGACTCTTTTCAAAGCTTATTTAGTCAGTTTGACGCGCTTGCTAGGAGATTCTTCTTCGTCGTCCGCAGCCTGGGTATCGACGACATGCTGCTCAACGACGCTGGCCAGCTGAATAGCAGCACGGTGTTCATTGCTGCTGAAATACCCCCAACGGGTGGACTGCTCGATGGCAGCAGGTTGAACATCACCAGCAACCTGATCACTGTCGTCTTCGTCATCGTCGTCAATCAGGTTAATGACTTCGACCTCTTGCTCAGCGCCATCTTGCTCTTCGTCAGTATGACCCTCTCCATCGCTCTCGGTTGCCTCGAGATCTTCAACCGGTTCCACAATCAACGCCTCCACTTCATCCGCAAAGCGCTGGGTTGCCGTGACGTTTGCCTGTGCTTGTCTCTCCTGTCTCTGCGAAGCTAGTCTGACCATCTTGTTCAATTGCTTTCTGATACGATGGAGCTTTGCATCATGTTGGCGCTTCAGAGTGTTGATGTGAGCGGCTTGAGCGTTGATCTGCTGGTCCTGGCGTGTGATGGTGGTATTACGAGCGGCGATCTGGTTTGCTTGACGAATGAGAGTGTCATTTAGAGAGTCCATCTGCTTCTGCTTGCCCATGACAGCCATGTTTGCGCTGATCACAGCATTGTGTTCAAAGGTGATTCTGTTGTTTGCATTGGTGATGGCATTGGTTTGGGTCTTGATGAGGTTCTTGAGTTCGCCGACTCTTGCATTATTGTCGCCTTTGAGGATGGCGATATAGTTCTCGTGCATGGCGACTTGTTGTTTGAGTGCGAGGTTGTCATCTTGGAGTTTGGTGATGAGGTTGTCAGGGGTAAGTTCCTCGGGTTCGTCGCCAAAGGTACCATCATAAATGTCTCTGTTGTGGTTCTCGACTTCAATGACGGGGTTGGTGGAGTCACCAGTAGTACCGCTCTGTTCGTCGCTGGCTAGCTTGTTGGCAGAGTCATCCTTTGCGTTGCTTCCGTTGTTTCCGTTGTTCTTCTCGAGCTCGTCCTTAGTAGAAGCAGCAGCAGGAGTCTCTATGGCATCGTCGTGCACCTCATTGGCGATGTTGACGGAGCCCGAGACGACCTCCCTGCCCGAGTCATTCATGTTGGCGTCTTCCATCTGCTTGCTCTTGATGGTGCTCACGGTTGCTGCTCAAACAGTTGTCAGCATCAGAAGAACTGAGCAGAAGTGGTTGCGTCGAGTACCTTGTGCGCACCAAAACAATGGTGTGTCGTGTGCAATGAAGGTGGTGAAAGTGGACTTGTGGCAAGTCCAGATGATACTTCCTTAGACTCGAGATCTACGCCGAGACGACCAGACGTGGTCAAGAAAGGCCGCAGGAGAATATCACGGAAGTTCTCGAGGGTGCAACAAACGACCATTTACGGCTCCACGGCGAGACCATAGGTATGACTTTCCTTTCCTCTCGAGGACTGTTTAATGGCCAACAAGGTATGTAGTGCTACCAACTCATGGACATAATTCAGATGTAGCTTGATTTGTGGGCTGGTTTTGTTCTGAGGGATAGACTTGATGAGGCTGTCGTATTCAGTGTCATTGTTTCTTGATGGCTCGCCATCGTCGGAAACCAAGGAGAGAAAAATACCGGTGCAATGTTTCAATCGACGTAAGTTACCAGACTTGATCACAGTTCTGTTGGCAGTGCAATGGATCGAGTAACTAGCAGAAGATTGTCACTCATCTGCCAGATCCAATATCAGAGAGGCATAACAACCTGTATACCATCCGGCAAAACAGAACTCTACCTACGGGCCGTTGTAGGTAGAGAGACAAACTTACACCGGAGGTGCAGTTTGCTCTTTTGTCAGTCCAAAGTCAATCCAGATCCAGGGTCCAGATCCAGTTGTGTCGAAACCATCTACACGCTGGGAATCGAACCCAGTCGCGCTCGTGGCGTCACTCCCCTGAGAGCCACTACACTAAAGTGCCGTCGCACAGTGTGTAGCGTCCTCAGGGGTACCGATCGAAAAGCAACCTAGCTAGTATGTAATGGCTCACTTGTGAGAGTGAATGAACTGTGATGGTGATACTCGGGGGTAAGTGAATGAGACTTGGTCCTCTTGATGTCTGTTTCTCCAAGTCCTACCATATAGTCATGTTTCTCCCCTCAAGCTTGTATGACTCGTCTATGTGCTCACGCATCACTCGTATCGGCTGAGTGGTGTAGAGGGAGGTGTAATCAAGGACAAGAAGACACCTCGCTTGACGCAGCTGGAAGGTATCCAGGGATAGAAGCAAAACAACGTGTAACTCGCCGTAGTCAGAGACTCTCAACCTAAGAGCATTATCTTTTATGCTACCGTCACCGAACTTCGTTCGCCATGTCGAAAAGAATATTTCCCATGATACATCAGAAGCAAGCACAACAGTCATCGATTTCCTATGGACGGCTTCGCTCGCTCAAATTTATCATAAAATCTGCACCTCTCACTTACTTGTGGACTATATCTGTCTGATGCTGCTTCTGTATACCAGCTGGATAGAGTGGTGCAATATGTGTTTGAGAAGAAAACAAAAGTTCTTGACGTAGCCAGGAAACATTCAGGGGTAAAGGTTAGGCAGCACATGTCACAACATAGTCGAGGACTTGTCAACGACATGCACTCTTCCAGATTCCACTTTGATCAATCCGTCTCTTGTACCCCGAAAAGCGTGCGGTCCGATGGTACATGTTAGCCGTTTGGTATATCGAGAAGGCAAGCCCAGCAGTCGTCACTTCCCTCTGGACAGCGTCAAGGCCAAAGAAGCATCGTGACTTCTGACAGTACTCTGTATAAATCTCATCGCAGGCGGGAGTTTCCTTGTTTGCGTGTGTTCGACGATATCGTCTCCTCGGCGCCGATCCGTCGAGACGTCGCTCACTTGCGTCGACCAGCGGAAAATGTCACTTCCACTCTCACCTCTCATCCTCACTCACTGTCGACTCTCACACACAACCTCAAAAAGCTGAGTGCGGCGCTCATCATCCATCTCTTCTTCTTACACATACATCCAATACCATCTTGCATCTCATACGCAAGACTTGTCCACATCACCCCTTCTACACCACATCCATATCAATCAACAACGCGTATGTTACCCAATGCTCGCTGCCCTCTGACCTTCTGTTGACACAAGGAAGCACAGCAGCAACTCGCCCTACGTATCCTTCCAATCTCATCTTGGATTGTCGTCGCGCAAATCATCTTCATCAACTCCTCTACGCTCAAACCACCCTCGTCTGCTTTTATACGCGAGACACATCTCTATCACTACATGTGAGTCCACACGTCTTCGCTGATCCAAGATGATCCCGTACTGACGCAACAGAACAGCCATCCAATAATCACATCCAAGATGTCTTCCGTCATTGACAGCATCGAGAACATGCCCAAGACCAACATGAACGTCTCCAAGGCTGTCCAGCAGGTCAACGACACCAACATTACTGATCTCTCCGAACGCATCATCGGCGTCCAGACTCTGGTCGACCTCCACAAGCAGATGCGCGACAACTACGAGCGTGACTTCAAGAAGCTTGCCAGAGCCTCCACTAACAGCCTCAACAAAGGCATGCCTTTCGTTCAAAAGTCCTTGGACCAGATGGATGAAGCTCTCAAATTCCAGAGACTTGTCTGTGACCAGAACGATGAGGTCGCCAAGTTTGCCAGAGAGCTGATGGAGCTGCTCGAGGAGCGTCACAAGGCCTACCGCAGCATGATTGAGGGAGCTTAGGAAGCTGGGCCAGCTTTGGGAGCTTAGCAAGCTTTGGAACCTTAGGAAGGTGGTGAGGAGAATTTGGCGAGGGAAGATGAAACTGAGGGTTCTGTGAGATCGGAAGATTCTGGAGTGTCGGTCATCAGAGAGCAGATTGCGCTCAAATTGAGCATGAACCTGCACCAGCATGGTGAGGTCTCTAGTCACCAGAAAACATGGAGAGTCGGGCTGTGAATTCCAGGAGGTGGTTTTCAGTGAAGTTTTGAGCATACAACTCATTCCTTTTCTTTCTATCAAATCAGCATTGCTTTAGAAAGGTACAAAACTGGAAAGATGGAGAAGGCTTCTTCTTTACCAAGTTTATCGAAGAATAGACAAGACTTTCGATAATCTTCTTCTGTGCACTCACCGTGACTCCAACATCTCCTCTCTTTTTCTATCTCGATCTTGTCAGCCGCTGCCCCGTCTTTGGATCTTCTCTCTGCCACACGTCTTCTTTTTCTTTTTTACTCGGCCAAAGAGGAAAAAGAGAAGGTAAGTGCAGAATGATCGGCCCACGATCCGCCAAGTGCTGCCATGTATGCTGTCAATCAACATGTTGTTTTGCTACTATGACTTCGCAAGCGGCTTGCCGTGAACCTTTTGTCCTTTTCCTTTACTTCTCAATTCGTTGCAACCGAGCCGAGATTGCGAGCCGACTACCGATTTACAAAAACCACATCCCCCAACGCCCTCAACTTCTTAACCGCCTCCTGCTGACCCATGCCCGTATCCGTACAAACCTCATCCAAACAATGACACCCATCCAGATACCTTGCCAAAAACTGATCCGCCAAACTTCTACCTTTACCCAGTTCCTCTGCATCAGGCATTTTACCATCAGCCTGTGTCTCGCCTTTCTTGGTCTCTGCAGCCCTGGTTTCAGACTCTTCTACTTCATTCTTTCCTCGCACGACTACACCCCCAAATCCACCATCTAATGCTGCTTCTTCGTGGAGGGCGACGGGGGTGCGCCATCCACTACTCATAGCAGCTTTGCGCCATGTTTTTTCTGCATTGCGGTGGGAGCGCATGGCTTCCTCTGCTGCGGCTACTGCGGCATCGGCTGCTGTATCTGCTGCTCTAAGTGCAATGGCATATCGATGGCTTCGATACAAAAAGCCTTTGATGATGCCGAAAGTTATGAAACGGCGGATATCGATGTAAGCTAGTGAGGAAGCGTGAGCCAAGCACCAGTCGCGTAGAGGTAGGCCTTGCCGCAACGAAGCGTAGAGGTGGAGTACTGTTGCTCGAGAGGGCGGTTGTGGTTGAGAAGACGCTGAAGACGGATTGAGGTTACTGCTTTTGTGGTGTTTGAGCAGGAAGCTGGAGGTGGAGGGATTGAAGGAGGAACTCGGTGCATGAGTGGTGGCGTTTGTGGTTGAAGAAGCATCGGGAATGCTGTTTTTGAATGGTGAGTGTGGTGTTACGATGTATCTCCTACACTCGTCTTGCATCTTTGTATCCTCGACGAAGACGCCGATTTCGGCTGTTGCGGCGTAGATGGCGCCGAAGTGGAAAGTGTTGAGCATGAGGATGCAGCCATAGTATAGCAAATGTGCTAATGCTCGTCGAGTGAGTGTTAGATCCGTATCAGCAAGAACGGCAATCTTTTGTACAGAGTTGATGCCATCGATAAATGGTATAATCCGCTGAACAGTCAAATCCCAAGTATTCGTCTGCAAACTGCTGAAACGAACAGTACTCAATGGAACATGATAAATCTGTATCGGTGGCGGCGGCGACCTCGTAGGAAACAGTTTAAGGTTGAGCGTATTCGAATCATCTGTTTTTTTTAGCATCTCTTGTCAGCATGTTTCTCCTCTCTCTCATCATCACCAGCAAAACATACCAATAGGAATCATGCATTCGCAATAACAATTCAAATCCTCCAACGCCATCTCACAAATCGCAAACACACGATTACCACCCCCATACCCTCTTTCTCCAGCTTTCACCCATCCCTCCCTGCGTTCCTCTTTACTCAACCAACCCGTCTGTTCCTCAAGATTCCTCATCAACCTCGCCAACTTACTAACCACACTAGCATAAGCACCCCACTCAGCCTTCTCATCAACCACCAAGCAGAAATTGAAGATAAAGTCGCTGCGTGGATACAAAATAGGATTGTGTATGCAAACAGGAAACCCAATGATGCGGTGGTGGGAAGCGAGGAGACTCAATGGGCGATCGCAGAATTCGCGGCGGGGGATGATGTGGTTGGATACGCTGGCGAAGTGGAAGAGTGGTTGGTGGGTTGTGTTTGCAAGGGGGATGACGCTGCCTTCGGGGACTTGGTGGAGGACGGTGGGGCCTGTGGTGATGTGTTAGATTGAGGCTTATAGGGAGTTTTGGTGTGTTGTTGATGTAACAGCATATCTAGCTTTGGGCATGACAGTCGCGCTTAGAGCTACAGTCGATCGCTCCATCACAGCAACATGATTTTTCCACTGAACGACGATGGGCTCAAAAGGAACGCGAAGAACATATACTGAGGAGACAAGAAACGCGTCACATACCTTTCTCTTCATGGAACCTCGCGTAGAAGATCGCTTTAAGCATCGTGTCCGACATCTCGAGATATTTTCGGATGTTTCGGGCCAGATGATCTCATCCAAGAACTCGAATTGAGTCTCTTGGGTTGTTCTCGTGTCCGAGCCGATTCCTCTCAGATGGCAACGTGAGTTGTACAGAACTACTCGACAGCCGATATTTACCTATGTATGACCGAAGAGTAATTAAATTCACCCGCACTGCTGAGGCCTGGGCTTGGGTGTCTGAGATGTGCTCGATATAGTTTTTCCGTATCCGAGTCCGCGCGAGAAAAGAAGATATGCAGCCGTACTGTGAATGACTGGAGCAATGTAGTTATGTTGTTAAGGATGGAGGTTTAACTGTCCAGGGTTGCTAGACTAGCGAAACAGTCTAATCATCATTGACCAATCACAGCACATCACAAGATAACATCAAAAGTCAAGACATCAAGAGAAGACACCACTCAACAAATCTCAACATACAGACAAAAGAAACTGAAATAGATTTGAAAAAAAGTAAAACGGGCTAAATGTACATTTTTGAGAGTGAACACTAACAACCCGGAATCGGCATCTCACTCTCCATCGTGTCGTGCGATGCTCCGCCGAGCCAGAGAAATGGCCCCCCTCCAGCATCTTCTATCATATAGACTTTCAACGAAAGGGGAAGGTTCTTCTTTTGCAAAGAGTCTCCTCTCTCATCTAGATAAGAAAAACATTAAACACAGAATATGACTATCCTTACGACAGCATTCTGGTCATGTCGTTGCGGACTCTCGAGTAGTCGAGCAGACCCTCGATCTGGCCAACAGCGGAGATGGCAATGTCGCGGTCCCAGAGCTTGCGCTTGGCGAAGTCCATGACGTCCTTGGAGGTGATCTGAGAAACAACGCGCTCAACCTCCTCGGGTGCGAGACGGCGGCCGGTGGTGATGATCTGGCGACCAATGTCCTCGGCAACGGCGGTGGTGCCGTCGAGCGAGAGAAGGATCGAAGCCTTAAGCTGGGCCTTGGCGCGCTCGACCTCGTTCTCGGAGACCTGGAATGACAGGCGCGACCACTCACGGAGGGTGAAGTGGACGAGATCGTCGATGCGGGTGACGGCGTCGGTGACGAGGTAGATACCCCAGAGACTGTGTCATGTTAGCGAGTGTGTTATCAGTCTATGCTTGGACGAATGATTACCCAGTGTCGCTGTAGCTGGTGGAGAAACTCATGAAGCTGTTGGCAAGCTTGTGCTCGTGGACGAAGGTGCTGAGCTTGCTGCCGAGGTAGGGCGAGTTGCCCATGGCGCGGTCCCAGTTACCGACAATAGCCTGAGTGACCAGAGCGGTGAAGTAGTCGTCGTCCTTCCAGCTGACACCCTCGACGGCAATGGCGATGTTGGCGGTAGGGATGGTGTCGTCACGGATGCGGACCTCGGAACCAACAAAGTCGGGCTTCTCCTTCTGGGCGTTGGCAATGGCCTGGGCGGTCGAGGTTGGGGGAGCCATGGGGATGTTGCCGAAGTACTTCTCGGCGAGCTGGACGAGCTCCTTGTGGGGAACACCACCGGAACCAACGAGGACCATGCGGTCAGCAGTGTAGTTGGTCTTGATGTAGTTGGTGAGGTCGTCACGGCTGATGGACTGGATGTTCTCCTTGGGGCCGAGGATGGTGCGACCAAGGGGCTGGTTCATGAAGGCGGTGGCGTGAAGGTGGTCGAAGACAACCTCCTCGAGCTGCTTGTCAACCTCCTCCTGCTCGCGAAGGATGACGTCGCGCTCACGCTCGATGGCCTGGGTCTCGAGCTTGGAGTTTTGGAGAATGTCGGAAAGGATGTCGACGGTGTTGGGCACGTCCGAGTTGAACGACTTGGCGTAGTAGACGGTGTTCTCGCGCTATGGAGGTGGTTAGATATAGCCTGGGTTGAAGAGTCAGGAAGCAAGTCTCACCGAAGTGTAGGCGTTCAGGTGGCCACCCATGTTCTCAATCTCGAGCTCGAGCTGGCTCTGGCTGCGCTTCTGGGTTCCCTGCAACGTCTCTTAGATTCTGTCTTCGCATTGATGTTTGTGACGTGGTGGTTGTGTACCTTGAAGGCAAGGTGCTCGAGGAAGTGAGCAGTGCCGTTGGTCTTGTCGGTCTCGGCGCGGGAGCCGGCATCGATCCAAACACCGACGGTCGAGGTCTGGGCGTAGGGCGAGTGCTCGGTGGCAATGGTGAAGCCGTTGCTGAGGGTGGTGCTCTCGGTCTTGGAACCGTGGGAGACGGGAGTAGCGAGACCGCGGAAGCGCGACAGCGAGCCATTCTTGATGGCGTTGATGGCGGTGCGGCTGCGCGTGGCATGCTGCAGGTTCAATGCGAGCCTACGGGAAGCCATTGTCGAGGCCATTGTTGGCGACGGGTATGTGGGCGGAGATGGGGGGGGAGAGGGTGGGTGGTAGTGGCAGCTGTCGCTGGTTGCTGTTGCTGGTATGAGAGACGTCGGACTTGCCTCTTTTCTTCGGAACATGCCGCCCGCCAACAATGGTCAGCATTCGAGGCTTCTGGGTATAATTGAGAACGGCTATCGCAGATCTAGAGGAATATCTCAGCACGGCTCAGCGAAGCCGTCTCGCGGCGCTCCTTCCACTTTCTCCCGGCGATCCTCGGTAGTCGATGGGCTCAGAGGTCTGAGCCAATCACGTCGCTTCCACTCCACATTACCGCTCTGAAGCCATACAGGAACTCGATACTCGCAACAGCAGTAGCATACCGTTCACCTCACACACACACAATGGCCACCTCATTCCGCCCCGCTCTGCTGTCGCGCCAGCTGCTGGCCCAGCGCACACCCATGGCCCTGCGCGCCTTCCACGCCTCGCCCACTCGCGCCATTCTTCCCCCATTGCCCCAGGTCATCAAGGGCACCCGTACGCTACCCTCGTCCACCGTCCAACCTCTCCACCAGAACTAACACAAACCCCCTCAGTCAACGACGCCGCCACCGTCCCCGATGCATCCTACGCCCACGGCAGCTACCACTGGAGCTTCGAGCGCCTGATCTCTGCCGGCCTGATCCCTCTGACCATCGCACCCTTCGCCGCCGGCTCCCTCAACCCCGTGCTCGACGGCCTCTTCATCTCCACCATCCTCATCCACTCGCACATTGGCTTCCAGTCATGCATCATCGACTACTTCCCCAGCAAGCGCGTCCCCAAGACTCGCAAGTTCTCTATGTGGGCTCTCAATGCCGCCACTATCCTTGCCGGCATTGGTTTCTACGAGTTTGAGACAAACGATGTTGGTTTGACTGAAGGTGTCAAGAGAATCTGGAAGGCCAAGAAGGTTGTTGACCTGTAAAAATACATCTTGCTTTCTTTTACTTTTCTCGTTTCAATGCTCAGATATAGCACCCCTTGGGCTTCCGGAGTTGTGTAGATAACACCCTTTCATTCTTACTACCACCACGACTTTTACACGTTCAAGCTGCGGTTTCTCACTTGTCTGGCCGTTCATAGGCCAGTCTACAACACTGCTCCATGTGCTATGAAGTACCACATTCTATAAATCAGTGACACACGATCAAGTGGAAAAAGACAAGAGATGATCTTTTGTGTACTATGTTTCGATTGTTGTATTGACAAATGCAATAGCTAAACTAACAGTGCTTTTCAACCCTCATCGCTAAACTCCATGCTCAAAATTCTCCAATGCTCTTTATACATCTATTTCTTGATTCATGCTCTCATCATTCTCTCTTTAGTCGTAAAGTTCCATATCGCCTTCTTCTCCATGCAGCTCAGCAACTGCATCATCTTCATCCCACATCATCTCCGAGTCTTCACCATCAGAATCAGTGTGGTTGGGCAGAACCATGATATGGCCATCCTCAAGCACGACTCTGGCAGTCTCGCCATCGCGAATTGAGCCTCTGAGTATGAGCACGGCAAGTCTGTTCAAGACTTCCTTTTCAATAAGGCGTGCCAGAGGACGAGCACCGTAGGCAGGTGAGTAGCCAGCAGAGCCCAGGTAATCCTTGACATCCGCCGACAGCTCGATGCGTACATTTCTTCCATTTTGCGATAGTCGCTGTTGGATTTCTTCGAGGCGGACGTCAACGATGCTGCGGATTTCTTTCTTTGACAGGCGGTTGAAGATGACGATGCTCGAGATACGGTTCAAGAACTCGGGCAGGAAGTAGTTGCGCAGGCTACCCATCACCATCTCCTTGGTTGTAGGGTCGATCTTGCCGTCAGGTGCGCTGGGACGAGCGAGGTACTCGGCACCCAAGTTTGATGTCATGACGACGATACAGTTGCGGGCATCGACCACACGACCTTGGCCATCGGTGATGCGACCGTCGTCCATGAGCTGAAGCATGACGGTAAGGACTTCCTTGGCTGCCTTCTCAACCTCATCGAAGAGGAGAATGGAGAAGGGACGACGGCGGAGTGCTTCAGTAAGCTGACCACCTGCATCGTGACCGACATAGCCAGGAGGTGCACCAATCATGCGCGACAGCGAGTGTCTTTCCTGATACTCGGACATGTCGAAGCGAATCATGGCGCGAGCATCGTCGAACAAGAACTCGGCCAGTGCTTTGGTGAGCAGAGTCTTACCGGTACCCGAAGGACCACAGAAGAGGAACGAGGGTGGTTGGTTGGGGTTGGCAAGACCAGAACGTTGCAGACGGATGGCGTTAGCAACCGATGTGACAGCCTCTCTCTGACCGACGACAATCTCAGCAAGATGGCGTTCCATTTGTAAGAGCTTGTCTTTCTCAGTAGTCTTCAGGCGAGTGACAGGAATACCAGTCCAGCGTGCGACGATTTCATTGATCTGATCAGGACCGACAGCATCGGTCAGAAGAGGAGTCTCGCCAGAGGCTTGAGCTTCTCTGAGCTGGTCGAGATCAGAAGCGGCCTTCTCTTTCTCCAGTTGCTTGATACGTTCTTCCAGATCAGGAATGGCGTAGTACTTGAGGTCGGAAGCAGTCTGCAAGTCTCGCATACGCTCAGCTTCTTGCTGCTTGGTGAGAAGTTGGTCACGCTTGAGTTTAGCCTCTTGGATCTCCTTTCCACGAGCCTTTTCGCTGTTGTACATTTCGCGAAGAGGCTTGAGGTCTTCCTCGACGTTGGCAGCTTCGGCCTTTGCTTGAGCAAGTCGTGCCTGCGAGGCTTCGTCCTTCTCACGGTTGAGTGCGTGGATTTCAATCTCGAGCTGACGAAGCTTGCGTTCCATGTTGTCGATGGCTTCAGGCTGAGATTCGCGAGTAACGCGTACAGCAGCGGCAGCTTCATCGATGAGGTCGACAGCCGAATCAGGAAGACGGCGCTGAGTGAGGTAGCGAGCAGCCAAGGTAGCGGCAGACACGATGGCGCCATCGAGAATGGTAACACCGTGGTGGACCTCGTACTTTTCCTTGAGACCACGAAGAATGGATACGGTCTCAGGTACCGAAGGCTCCTTGACCAGGACTTGTTGGAAACGACGCTCAAAGGCCTGGTCCTTCTCGATGTACTTGCGGTATTCGGACAGAGTGGTGGCACCAATACAGTGCAGCTGACCACGGGCAAGCATGGGCTTGAGCAAGTTGGCAGCATCCATGCCACCTTCTCCCGAAGAGCCAGCGCCCATGAGCAAGTGGATCTCGTCGACGAAGAGCACAATCATCTCCTTGGCATCTTCAATCTCCTTGAGAACACCCTTCATGCGCTCTTCGAACTCACCGCGGTACTTGCTACCAGCCACGAGGGCACCGACGTCCAAGGAGAGCAGTCTGCAGGCAGCCAAGTTGGCAGGCACGTCTGCATTGATGATACGCTGAGCAAGACCTTCTACGACAGTGGTCTTGCCGACACCGGGCTCACCGATCAGGACGGGGTTGTTCTTTGTACGACGTGACAGGATGCGGATGACTCTTCTAATCTCTTCCTCTCTGCCAATGACAGGGTCCATCTTGCCCTCTCGTGCCATGGCGGTCATGTCGATGGTAAACTTCTTGAGGTTCTCGCTCTCTTCTTCGGCGTCGGCCGTCTTGGAGTCAACGCGCTTGTTGCCTCTGATTTGCTGAATGGCATTGTCAATGAGCTTAGTGTTGGGCACATTGGCCTCGGCGAGGGCTTTCGTGACAGTGGGGTCCTGGACGAGGGAGGAGATGAAGTGATCGATGGCAATGTAGCTGTCCTTTTGTGTCTTGGACAATTGATCGGCAGCGCGCAGGACCTTTGAGAAGGCAGGACTCATGGAGAGGTGATCCGGTGGAGGGTCCTGGCTAGGTAGACGGACCAATGCCTTGTTGAGGGCACGAGTGAGCAGTTGCGGGTCTCCATGGGCTCTCTCGACGACCTGCTTGAAGAGTGGTGCTGATGCTGCGCCGTGCGATTCGTGGCCAGTCTGGTTCTGCTGGTCCTTGCTAAGATCCGGAGGAGGATCTAGCAGAGCGACGGCCAAGTGGATGGGTTGTAGTTGTGTGTGCGAGTATTGTTGTGCGAGTTCTTGGGCATCACCAAGGGCTGATGCAGCCTTGTCGGTGAAGGACATTCCTGAGGCTGCCATTGTGGTGTAGAATTATGTGTGTGTGTGATTATGAAAAAGGTATTGCGGTATAGTGTCGTGAGTCGTGAAGCGTGGAGAAGCGAATGCTGTTCGTGTGGTCTTGTGTGTGTATGTCTTGAATTCTGATGGAGCAGAGAACAAAGAGGTCGACCAGGTTGATATAGCTGTGGACTCGCAGCAGCAGAAGACGGTCGGGCTCGCCAGCGAGCACCAGATGATGCTAGCAGCATCAAGATCAAGGCAGGCCGACAGGGTTGCTCCTAGAATCGTCCAGAACCTTCTACGTCACACTGCTGCGAAACCCCACATTGAACCTGTCACGGTGATTAATTCGCATTTAATCTCCTTTTCTCTTCTATTCTTGACCCCTGAAACTTTTGTCCAGTAGAGTCAACGGCTTTAGTGCCGCTCACGTCTGTTCGGTACACCTCCCAGCCCAGACAGCATAAGATGATGCCTTTCTTTGGGGACATCAGCTCACCGTTCGTTCCAGTGCCATATCTACGCTGCCCCTAATCTCACCCGTTGAATTATCCTTTACCGAGCCATGTAGGTAGCGATTGTCTCGCACGCACTTGTAGGTCTCCATCGTACTCTCGGACTCTCTTCCACTCTCCTTCTGCTTGTCTGTCGTTCTCGTTTGAAGTTGCCATGGCGTCAGATATCACATCCAAGTCTACTGTGCGGATACTGTCCGTCTTGCTTACCCTCGCACTCGTCTACATTGTGTTTGTCCCGGCCCACCCAAGCAGGGCCACCAGTCTATCGCCGCCGACAGATCATGACCGTCAACCTTCCTGGTTCGAGTCGCACATCTCAGCCAGCAAACCCGCCAAAGATACCTCGCACACACTCTTGAAAGATGCAAACAACGATACCCTAGAAGAAGGAACGAAACAAGACGATGACAGCCAACCTCCCACCGACATTGGAGACCACATCTCAGGCAACAAGGAAGCCGTCGACGACGACCAATTGACCGAAGAAGAAAAAGCCGTCCAAGCCGACCACCAAGCACACGGCCAAAACGAACCCACACGAGACCGTCCAAAGCTGCCCGTCCAAGCAGACACCACATCAGGCTCAACAGCAGCTTCAGTCCTCACACCAATCATCACAGAAGTCAGCTTGTCCGAGATACGCCATCACACCCAAACCAACAATGCATCAGCCGCCGAACACCTCATCCTCGTCGTAACCCGCGACGAATCCCACTGGGGCCATGTCGACAACAAACCACGCACCTTCCCCTCCTTCCTCGAATTCCTAAACGACACTTCCGGCCTGCCCACCTCCTCCCTCAGTCTAGCAATCCTCACAACCACCGAGGCAGCCTATCACCACTACATCTCCGCCTTGTCCACCCATCCACTAGCAAAAGCCCAAGTCCTGCTCTACACACCCACAATCCCTGAAGACCCAGGCCCGGGAGACCGTCACGCAGCCTCTTACCAACCAATCCGCCGCAAACAAATCGCCGTAGCAAGAAACATCCTCATGCTGAGAGCTCTAACCACCGAACCCCACATTTTCTACTACGACTCTGATGTGATAGATGCGTCTCCAGGCATATGCGCTCAAATGCTCAAACAAGCTTCAGACCCCAAAATCACCACTTCGCCAAACATCACAATGCCAGAGACGATATTGCCGGTTGGTTTGATCACAACCAGAGCTCAAGATGGTGGTACTTATGATTATGATCTTAATGCTTGGTATCATCGTGGCAGTGTGCGTAAGGATAGAGATCAACATATGAAGGATTTATTGCCGTTTGCGAGTGGCGATGAGATCTTTCCTTTGGACACGGTGGGAGGTACGTTGTTGTATATCAATGCTGTCTTGGTGAGACAGGGCTTGAGCTTTCCTTGGTGGTATGTGGTGGGTACGTCTTGGGAACAGGAGAATGGGTCTGATGGAATTGAGACCGAGGGCATTTGTTATATGGCCGAGAGGCTAGGCTATGGCTGTTGGGGATTGGGTGGAGACTGGCATGTTGTGCATTCGCAATAATTCTTGAGAATTCCTTTCAGAGCTACTTTCTCATTTTGACCTTCATACTTCTTGATAGCTACTTTGCTCTTCTTCTTCTTTCCTTACAACAGCATGTCGATGTCCATGTGCTCCTCCTTCTCGGCATCTCTCTTTCTCTTTCTGCTCTCTTCCTCCGAAAGAACGTTGTTGCCATCGTCCTTGTTCTTGCCCTGCTCCTTCATTTGTTCAACGCGCATTCTCTCCTTCTTCTGTTCCATGTGCTTTTTCAACCTGTCGTCATCCTCCTTGTCTCTGGCGTCCTTGACCCTCTGGACTTCTGCCTCCATATTGTCAAGCTCGCTCATCAACTTGGATTTCTCCTTCTTTTCCTTGTTGAGCTTCTCGACCGCACCCTCCAGACTTTCCTGTCGCTCCTTTTCCTGCTTGTCGAGTAGCTTGTAAAGGTCGGTAGGCACGCTGTTGTCTTCGACATCGCAAGCGTCCACTACTGCTCTCACCGCTTTATTTACAGTATGAGAGTTGCGCTCGTTGGCAGCTATCTGCGAGTCCAAGTTGCGAATAGATCGTCGTTTCCAGGGACTTTCTGGAGCTGTATAGTTTCGTTAGTCCTGGTCTTCTTCGGAACAGTGGGATGGAAAGCATACCGTCCAGCGACTCGCGTGAAACATGGCAAGCTTGAAAATTCTGTGGTAGCGATCATCAACATCCCGACCGAGTTTCTCTCTGATGTAGTCGTCAAAGTGTTCCGAGACTGTATCTAATCAGCAATCGCAATAGAAGAAAGAGGGTATCGAACGGCTTACATTGGCTTGAAGAAACTGTCGGCGCATGGTTGTCCAAAGCTTGCGGAGTGATTGTTGCAGAAGCTAGTGGCCGAGAAGAGGCAGGTGATGATTTTGGCTGGGGTCTCTTGAAAACTGGCTTGCCAGTGATGGTAGGAGTACCAGAAGGTAAGAGTTGGCTGGAGCTTGACATGGTGTCTCGAGGCTCATCCTTATCAAACAACACAGCAGCAAACGGATCTTCTTTAGCAAAAGATGGTTGTGCAAGATCTTGAGGTTTGCCAGTCGTTGATGCGTTCTTCGAACTTTCTGTGGCAGACAAGTATTGACCGAACCCTCTTCTCGTGCTTCCAGGTGATGGACTACTATTGGAGTGTACAGTACGTGCCGTTATATAGTTGTCTGTTAAATCGTCAAAGGATCCCTCATCGTACTGTTTTGTGAGTAGTCTTGATGATGCCTTGACCGCAGTCTTAGCTGCAGCCCCTGTTGCCGGTCTTGGTCCTACATCCTTTACACTCGACTTCGATATAGCAGGTTCCTTAGCCACTGCTTTGACTTTACGACGACTGGGTTCCGACATTTGCGCGATAGAGTTTGTCTGCAGATGAGCCTTCGACAGGAGTACAGTTGGCTGAGATGATGTTTGCTCGAGACCAGATCCTTGCTTGGGTTGATTGACGATGCCCAAAGAGCTAGGTTGCGTCGAGAGTAGCGGTAAAGATCTCACAGCTCCAGCGTTTGTTTGTCTCAGATCTGTCTTTTGGTTCTTTGTCGGTGTGTTTGTTGCAGTTCGAATAGATCTGGTCAGATCTACGGGACTGCTCCTGCTTGTTGGAGGGAGACGTTTTGTTGTTGTCGGCCACGCTATATTCTGGCGCCAGTGATAATAAAGACTATAGTCGAAGTCGTGCTCGGGGTTTTGGAGTTGCTCGTAGAATTTGTTATAGGCGTCTCCAAAACCAGGTTCCATGCCAGTCTCCTCGAGAAGACACTTTTTCGTTAGTTCAATCCCCTTTTCAAAAGCTGCTTCCATCTTGTCTCTCTCCCTTTGTAAATCTGCCTCTGTAGGATCACGGCCTTCTCGCTTGATGAAGACCGATGTGAGTTTGTCGGGATATCCGGGCGTATATATCGCACGGACAGTGATGCAACCATCTTTGGACATACTAGTCATGGCGGTTACAGGGCAGATGTGTGAGTGAGGAAGTTGATGGCGCGAGAAAACAAGAGAATAAGAATGGACGTTGATAAATCACAGTGAAAAGTTTATGACGAAAAACAGAAGACTTGATTTCTCGTAGTTAAGAACTGCAGGCGCGATGGTGTTCCACCGTAGATTTGACTAAGGCACGTAGTCAGAAGAGGCAAGAGCGCCCGACTTCATTTCCCCCGCTTAGTGAGCGTCATTGGCGGCACCTTCCTTCTTGATAGCTTCCTTGTTGACCATCTTGGCGAGGTCGGCTTCGATCTCACTGATCTCGGCGTCGCCGGGAAGGCCAATCTGAAGATGCTCAATTGTCTGCTTGAGAACCTCGTCATCCCTGTCATTGATAATATGAGCGATGTTGAGATTGGTGGTGTGAGGACCACCAGCGCCGAGACCATCCTCACCTGCGTCGGCGCAGGTGGATTCGAGGAGAGCACCAAAGTCTTCGAACTGGCGGGCGCGAAGCTCGAGGTGATCCTCCAGGCTCTTGATAAGGGTAGCTCTAGTAGCGGAGACATCCTTTGCCTGGACGAACGTTAGCCGTGAAGCGAGAACATGGCGAAGCACAAAACTAACCATCTCAAGTTTAGCCTGAAGTGCGGCCTTTGTGATGGTTCCTTCATCAGGCTTGTTGACGCGTTCGTTGATGAGAACTTCAACTCTGGTGTTGATGACCTTGAGAAGGTCGTGCTTGATAGCCTCCTTGAGTGCGGAGACATTGGGATCGGTCTTGATCATGCCCTGGACGACATCGTAGACGATGGTCATAGCAGACTGGGTGATGGCATGCTTGACAGCCTCATTGATGACATCGTTGGCCTTGTCAGTGTTCATGGCGTCGTTCATCTTTTCGCCCTTGTCCATGCTTCTTGAATTAGCAACACCATCGCGAGTGGATAGTCTGGTACGTACTTTGCGGTGTGCGAAGAAATCTGTGTTTCGTGTCGAGGTGGGATGGAAGAAAGCTGTAGAGGAACGTTTGTTGTGAACGCCAGTGAGGTGGTAGGAAGTCCAGTGGTTCCGGAACCTCACGGAAATCCGTCCTAACGTCGACACCAGCGTCGAGAACGCGGTCGAGTTTGGATGTAATCTCAGGGGATCGTTTGCGGTATATCAAGACCTTCTTCATAACCCTAGGAGTCTTTGACATATCAAAGGCCTTGGGTATCTGTACGTCCTGCTTCCTCATTCCTGTACATCAACATCAACCTGACTGTAAGCCTACGAAAGCGTATTGCTTGGACGTACAACTTACCAAGATACTAGCCAAAACGTTCACTCTCACATCGCAGCCGACGCAGTGTTGGGCGTACGGCATCCAATAGGTAAACCACACGGAGCACTCATCATTGGCAACGTAGCTTGCTTGTCTTTGACCTCTTCAAAGCGGTTGTCTTTCCCCTTGTTCGACATCAATCACAACCTACAAGCTCGACACCTCCCTCCAGGCAACATGTCATCACCACCTCAAGGACCGCATGAGGTTTTCGACTTGCCTCCTAATCCTTACGCAGCTCCAGATGATGTTTTGGTTCAGCAATGGCAGCGGAATGCAGAAGCTGTACACGCTGGGCTGACTCTTCCTGGACATCCTACACTGTCAACATCAAGCCACGAGATAGAGCCACAGTTCTCACTACAGGGAATGTATCCATGTGAAGTCGACATGACACACGTAAGACTCCAGAACTGGCTATCCCTGACCCCCTCAACGAGACTGACCGCTCAATCCCAGGCCGAGAACTCTAGCACGTCAGAATCTTCAGAAGACCTTACTGAGCTAGCAAATCTGCAAGAGGCATACTCAGACCGGTTTTCGAGACTGGTTGCGCAAGCCGGCGCAGAGAATGCTCGTACTTTGCAGCAGATCAGAATGGGAATCGCAGTCGACATGCGAAGTTGGGACCAAGACGAAGATGACTACCTGCAGACAGACCTCGTGGATGATGCAGCACTGGATGTATCTGGCCAATCAGAGTCGCTTCCTCGTGAAAGCGCCGATGGTCAGACAAAGCTCTCATCTTCACTCAGCTCAGTACTGGAGGCTGCAGAGCAGCGCTTTTCGTCCAGATCAGGATGCTTGGAGACAAAGCTGTTAGAATCATCACAAGCCCCGCACCCAAACATGCAGTTTTCTGACTTCGACTTTGACGACATGGCATTCCAGCACATTCTGCCTACCACAGAACAATGCGGGATGCAGCCCAACATCAGTGAAGGTCAAGCACAGTCGGCCGCGCTTTCGAAGGCCTTGAGTAAAGCCAGATCAAAGAGAACTGCGTCGCCCATAGACTCCATGTCTTCAGAAGCCATGGAGAGTTCTCATCCGGACAGCGCCAGAGTCGAAACTTCACTCGACATGGCTGGAGAAAGTCAGCATAACTTCTTCGCCGATGCTCCCAACCTTGAATTTGCCGCCCTTGCCCCTCCGACCGCGCCCAGTTCCCCTTGCGAGCCGCTCGAATCGCACCTATCATCAGTCTTGGACAGCCAGGAGGTTGTTACCGCCGATGAGTCACAGCCCATCCAGCCTGATGATCAACCTAGGGAGAAATATATCCGTCGCGTCAGCGAGATTGTGGTCGAAATCTGCAAACTGCCCAATGAGCAGCGTGAGACGGAGACAAAGAGACTTCTCACATGTCTCGGATTGGACCAGTCACAGCAAGACAGTGCTTTCAGGATTCTCAAACGCATGGTCGTGCACAATGGAGAGACAAAGAACGATGCACTCCCTGTTATTTTCCGAAAGTGGCTCTGTCTCCTGGTCCACGATGCACAGATCCGAGCAAGCGCCACTAGCAGCACCACTAGCAGCGCCTCCAGCAATATCAAGAACAAAGGCCCTTTCTGCAACGATGGCATCCACAAGCTGAAGTGCGGTCATGAATGTCGCTCAAACCAGGAATGCGGCATGAACTGTGTCATCTATTCAGCCTATCCTGACACGCCTTTCATTGACGTTCGACTGTCGGAACTTCCTTGCGACATGTGTGCCAATTGGCTATGAGGGATGGGTTGGTTGCGGCGTGAGAGGAAATCCTTGCATCCTTCCATGGCTGGCAGGTCGCCGACGATTGGTGACGAATAAGCTGCGAGAAGGATATGCTTTACAAAGATTCAGAAGTTATACGATTGGTTCTCGGACAAGCGAAGAGGGACTTCAAGTCGCAAATGCATCGGCGGGCGGTTGATGAAGTTGGTCCTGCTGGAGGAGTCTGTAATATGGAGTTGGCGAATGGAGAATGATTGTTGATACGGGGGTCCAACTGGAGTTAGAAAAGAAGGACAAGAGCGTCATGCTTTTTTTCTTTCATCAAAGCGGTCTAGGTCAGTGTTCTCTGCAATAGACCCAAGAAAGTATCTATCAAGCATTCTCAGAGGCGAGTGCTCATAACTTACGGGCCTGCCACCATTGTTTGTGCTTCTGCGAGAGCCACTTTCATGACCGAGCACCTACACATCAGGAATCGCCGGGCCTGGAAATATACAGCACTCTTCGTCGCATTAAGATGGTGGCGATATTGAGCTGTTGTGTGTTGGTGTTGAGAAGCTCGAAGCCAGAAGCTCGAGCTCGTGAGCAATCATGATAATTAATTCCATCCGCAGAAACAAAAATATATAAGCCGGCTCATCTTCGGCTCTTTCTGAACGACTACTTTCCTTGTTCGACATTGCGTCCTCTCTCAAATTACCTACAGAGTCAACATACTCAAGCATGAACATACGATAGAGTACATATTGGTCTCAGCGAAACCCTGTATATCCAATTTCTGGGTTCTTGGTATACTGGCTATGTAATCGTCTGTCCGCATTTTTACTGTGTCAGATATTGAGCATGAACATGATCTCTCCAGATGGTATCGACAGCAGAGCTTGTTCGTGGCTTGAGATACCCAGAGTTATGATCCATGGGATTGGTTGATCAACCCTTGTTCAAGAACTTGAGGCGGTCGGCTAATGATAGCTTTCGATCTGGACATAAAAAGAAGGTTGCGCAGACATATCACTCACCCTGAGCAGTAAGGGTTACAGCCAAACTTACAGACAATATACCGGTGAGTATGGAGAGCACAAAGAAGGCTTGGTTACAGCACGGAGCGGAAACCTGAGTGTAACAAAGAACATGTTTGCTACCCAAACATGTCTCACCCACTTGACCGGCCTGTAGCAAACAACAACACCCTCTATCCATTGGAGATAGCTACACATACTGATAAAGTCGCCGTCGGTACAACACAGCCCATTTAGCCGAACGGCAACCCGCTCCCAGAGATCTCGCATCCGAATCCCTCACTCTGCGAACTCCCTTATTAACTCTAATAGGATCCTCACCAGTTCGATAGCGCGAATTGAGGTCATCCTCACTGCGGTGGCTTCGCGCACCCCGCACCACAAGTCTCGAACGAGACCCAGGTAATTAGTTGTCCTTGCAAACACAAGTTTCTACTTACTCTGGAGCATGTGAAGGATTCGGCATCAATTGGAGCAGGAGTGACCTCGCAAACACGAGCACTTAGCTCCTTGTGAAGCTGGATTGCCCGGGGGACTCCCCGGATGTTCTGACTGAACAACCCAAAATCGTAAGTGCACATTCTTGAGATCTCTGGGAGCTATACTTTTTTTGCTGTTCCTATTCGATTTGATTACTTGCATGATCGCAGCTTACCCCAATCATATACTGAAACTCCATTGGCTAATCCACCGCTCCATCAACTCGACACTGATGGACTGCGCGTTCCTGAGAGCTGGACTCAGAGCAAGACTTTTCGAGTTGTCGATTGAAGGCTTTCTCTTTTCAGTCTCGCAAGCACTTTCGAAAAACTCAACCAGACCTGCGGCTGGAATGTTTCTTCCGTGTCCACTCTCGACCTGTTCTTTTAGCAGTCTAATCCAATCGGAAAGAGCCACTCTTTTGAGATTTTTGAATGCTGCAAGCTCTGGTAATAAATCTGTCCAGGTGGTGGTTTGTGGATTGACAATGTTGTATACCTGGCAAGACTCGCGAATCTGAGACCCATCGAGCATGATCTCGCATAGGGTAGCTGCAGCTACATCAACGGGCATCCAATCAATTCTGTCCAGTGAACCTAGTGAAGCAGGAATAGCTCCCAGTTGAATCGAGGAAGCTAGCATAGCGGGCAACCATTCTTTCTTTGGCCACTGGGGTACTTTGTCACCCCATGGTTCATCATTCAAGACTCCACCGAGCTGACCAAGACGATAAATCACACTTTTGACATCAGTGATAGCAGTGGTCGCGGCTACCAAACATTCAGCAACGAGCTTTGACTGTGTGTAACCCATGGCTTCCGCCTTTAGCCAATCGTGGACAACTTCTTCGGGAATGAGATCTTTGGAAGTGCCGACAGCGCCTATGGACGACACGAACACGAAAGTGGGTGAACGGTCACAAGACATACAGAGCTCCATAAGCTGAGCAGTGAGACGAATGCTGGACTCGAAATGTGACAGTGGCATGCAAAAGTCGACAGGCCATGCGTTCTGAACCACACAAGTGACATCTCGCTGCAGAAGAAGCCAGTCTGGTTCGGATAGACCGAAGCGCGGTCGAGAGTAGTCTGCGTGGAAATATTGGATGTATGTCGAATCTGTATTGCCGAATGGAAGATTACATGCATCTCGTTTCAGATTGGCATTGGAGTCGCGACTGAGACAGTATATCCTCTGGACGTTCTTTCTACTCGAGAGTTGGACCAAGAGTTGAGTGCCCAAATGTCCAGTGGAGCCAACAAGGAGGACAGTAGCAGCTTCTCCCTCAATAACTAGGGCCTTGCGGCTCATTGGTGAGTAGCAATCGTATAGCCTCTGCATTGCCTTTACTGAGTCTTCTCGTCCAGTCATCGAGCCACATATGAAGTGTGACAGTAGATCAATGCTCGGAAAGTCGTAGATGACTTTAGTCGTGATTTGTGTTGGCAAGTTGAGAAAAGCGGTCCTGATATTCTTGGCCATTGTCATAGCGTGAAGTGAGTCCAGTCCCAGATCAAAGAAACTTTTGCTGGGCGGTGTTGTCCGATATCTAGGAATCCCTCGAACGATACTTGTGACAGTTTGTTTGACACTATCGAAATCCATCGGACGATCTGCCTGGGCAAGAGATGCAGCAGTGCCTTCGTGTAAATGATAGAGTTCATCAAGCTCAGCAGCAAAAGTCTCGAGCGTGCGCTTTCGCCGAATTGTGCCCTTGTCTGCTCGAGCAGCTTTTTCCCCTGTTTGGCAACTATGACCATATCTTTCATCACACGTCCATATTCGGGACACTTCTCGTTGGCTTTCTGTACAATTGACCATAACTCCTCCACGAGTTCTTCTTCGGGCGTGTCTTCCTCGCTGGACTCTGGAGACGACAGCTCCACAAGTAACGCGCACTGTTCGCGACCTTCTCCGCAGACAACAGCCGACTCAACAGCAGGATGGCCACTGACGATCATGTCTTCCATGGCGGTAGGGTTGAACTTCTCACCATTGCTAAGGACAATGATATCATCCATGCGACCTTGCCACAGCCACAGGTCAGCTTTACTGTGATGTTTCGTAAACAGGTCCTTCGTGTGGTATTCCTCGAGTTCAGGATACACCCAGAAAACAGGTTGAAACTTCTCGAATTCAGGCTTCCGTTCAATGACAAGCTCGTAAAGATTATCCGCATAACGACGATACACACCGCCAGCATGAGCGCTTAGTTTGACATATGACCAGTCATCCCGCTGCAAAACTTCGACAGGGAAGAAACCAGTCTCCGAGGCTCCAAAGACAGTCACGAGAGTAGTGCCAGACGCAATGCGATTGCCGGCCTCGGTGGGTAACGGTCCTCCGCCATACATCACACTAGTGCACTTCCAGAGATTCTCAAGGTACTCAGCATTTCCTGCAATCTCGGTGAGGATCGATGGAGGCATGATAGCGGCTTCAATGTTACATTTGATAATCATGTCGCTTGCAAGTTCTGCTGTCAAAGGTATCGAAGGCGGCAGGACTGTCGGGATAGCATTCCAGATCGACAAAAACAACGTGCTGATAGCCGAGGCATGAAACATCGGGAAGAACAACAATGTCCTCTTACCCTTGTACGTATCACACTGTATCGGCTGGCTTGCCAGAGATATCTCTTGGAAGGCGTCGAGAGCAGCTACTGCGCCATGACTCATGGTGATCGGTTTCGGCATGCCAGTACTTCCGGATGTATGGAAGATCGCTAACGGATCATGTTTCACATCTTCGTAGGTCCGACCCCATAGGTAAGGCTTCATTGCCGGATCAATATCCAAGAAGTAGGCGAGGTCAGGAAAATCAACTGTGTGCATTGGTCTTTCTGTAAACACACTCATCAACAAGTTTGAGTACAGTGGTGCGTCGGAAGGCATCAAGAAAATGCCACAGTCCAGTTGATTAAGCAGGTCGAGCGACGCGGCCGTGCTGTTTCGTGGAGATGCGAAGAACATCTAAGTAAACCATGATCAGACACATCGCAGAAGACGAGAGAGCAGACATACCTTGTAGCCCGCTTTGCAGGCTCCGAACACGAGAAAGAGATATCTCAGGTCGTGAGGGCCAATGTAGGCTAGTGCCGGAAAGTCATGACCTTTGCCTAGCTGTTTGTGTATCCACCAGGCACACTTATCAATACTCCTGGCAAGGTTGCCGAAAGTGATCCTGTGAAAGCCTCCATCGATATCAACAGACTTGGGTATCTCAACGAATTCTAAGTCTGGGTTGTCTAGTGCAGTTTCATCGATGAAGTTTGGTAGCAACCGGTAACCGCAATTCGCCATGATGGAGTGAGTCGTTGTCAGGTACAGGGTCATGATGCGGAACAACTATTGCTTATATGCAAAGACTTTGATGAGATTGGGGGTAGCCGGAGGCCAGCAAGTTGTGCAACTACAGCATGCTTGTAGCCATGGGATTGTGTAAGCACTACCTGGGTATAAATGGCTTGCAGGAGTCCAACATGGCTTGCGCAGGCAAGTGACAGTCACGTATAGCTGACATGGTTTGAACGACAACTATTGACAGCCAGAAGCCGTGCCTCCAGGTTAGTGCTAGTCGAGTCATAGAGTCCGGAGGGCACAGGACGCTGGCGAAGAGCTGTACGAACGATAATATGCTACGTTCGTGTGACCAAGAGCATTATGGCTGGAGCGGAGTCGTATGTCAGTAGCCGTATTCGTGCTAAGTACAATACGAAGCCTGGACACTGCTGTGCATCGCTCTCAAATCCTTCGAAGGCGTGATCCGCTTGTCCTTGCTGTCCAAACCAAGTTTGCTGTAGAACTGTTTGTGTTATCGCATGTCAAAGGTTTCGACTTCGGAGGATTCGGAAACCCGTTTGCTTGGAAGTTGCATGTTGTGTTACATGGCTTGGTTGAATGGTAACAGCGTCACACCCACCAGCGCCTTCGTTGAGCCTAAACATCACAAACTAAGGTTTTGAGGAAGAAATGTGTCAAGAAAAGCTTCTTTATCAATCAAGAAACAACCATCTGAAGGCGTGTGACCAATTTCCTCACAAAGTCGAACGACTCTCAAAATCAGACGTGCGCTGCGGATGGTCCGGGACAACCAGGGGGCAGCCTCGCTTGAACGGCTCTCCAAATCGTTGACTCGTTATCAGCGATCAAGCAGGTCTACCGTTCATACCGCATCCAGTCTATCGGTAAACGTGGGTGTGCTTTCGCAAATAGGTAAAGGGCGATGGATCTTTGGTGCGCGGGCGTCGGAAACGTGCTTGCGACCTCGCAAACTTGTGCGAGACCCACCACCTCTCGTTCGAATTATCGGTTGCGACTAGGAAGCTGGAACGCCGTTTGACCGCAGCCACCACCACATCTTTATCGAGTATCCTTAATCCCACCACCCACATCTTGGCATTCTTCGTCGCGACGCGCTCTGTACGGAGTAGCGTAGTCGAGCAACATCAAGATGCCATCAGGACGATTGAGAAGCGAGACATGCTTCCACAGGAAACGCAAGGCTAGAAGTTCCAGTTTTGCTGGCTGATAGACAAAAAAGTGACACAAAAAGAGAAAGTGATCGACCGGACCGCTGACGCATTACCCCACACCGCCAAGAGAAGATGGATAATCTCAATGACGCGCCTAAACAGACAAACCCTGCCGACGTCTTTCCTTCCTGCTGTTGGCACAAGAACCCGACAGAAAGTACCATGTACTCTCAGCACGTACGGCGACTGTTCATGGCTATGGAGAGATACTCTACATCTCCAGTTCTGAACTCAGGAAGATGAACCCTCGCAAATCATGCCTCAAGGGCAGAGTGGATTCCTCGGCACCGTTGTGGAAGCCAAGATAACCACGGAACGGTTGGGTGTCGCTGCCAACTCAAATGTCTCCCTCATGGCGTTCATTGGCGGGCAATCATGGCGATTCTTTGCATGTCAAAAGTCTGATGACTCGAGCGAAACCAAATGTGTTTTACCGAGAGCCGAAGCCTATCCCAGCTCCCCTTTGAAGAAGGTGGCAGGGACAGTCCAGGGTCCTCTGGACGCTTTCTTAAGAGACCAGTCGATACCTCTCCGCACCCTGTCTATCAATCTTACCGATGGCGAGCTTTTCAGTCTTCTACGCGTTCCTCTGGCTCTCAATCACATGGATAATATACAAGAGTATCAGTCTGCTATACATTCGCCAACAGCATGCTATCAAGTCTCGCAAGCTGGACTGTGAGCCAGCGCCACTTTGGCCTGCCACACATCTGGGCATCTCGACGATCAAGCAGATGATGGCGGCTCAGAAGGCAGGTCGTTTCCCCGCCTATCTCCGTGAGCGGGAGGAAGTTTTGTCGGAATCACAAAATAGACCTGTGCATACCATGCGACTGTCCATTCTGGGAAACGATGCACACTTCACCTCGGATCCCAAGAACATCCAAGCTTTGCTGGCAACCCAGTTCAAGGACTTCGGATTAGGCTCCGCAAGAATTGGCAACTTTGGTCCTTTGATGGGCGATGGCATTGTAGGTATTCATCAATCTTGAACATTGGCAATCTTGCTGACTAGGATTATAGTTTGCATCAGATGGCAAACGATGGGAGCATTCTCGAGCCCTTCTCCGTCCGCAGTTTGCTCGCGATAATATCAGCGATCTGGAACTTGAGGAGGTGCATGTACAAAACATGATGCAGGCACTTCCTGTCAATGCCAATGGTTGGGTCGAAGAGACGAATGTACAGCTTCTCTTCTTCCGCCTTACCCTCGACAGCTCGACTGAATTCCTCTTCGGCGAAAGCATTGACACCCAGCTTGCAGCGCTCAGAGGTGGAGAAGCTGGAGCCGCTGCAGCTTGGAGGGACGAAAGAGTATTCGGGACTGCCATCGACAGCTCTCAAGGATACTTGTTTAAAGGCGCACGGTTTGGAAACTACTACTGGATGGCTCACGACAAGCACTTCAAAAAGCTCTGCAAGGATGTTCACAACTTCGCCGACTACTACGTGGAGAAGGCAATCAAGGCACAAACCTCCGAGAAGCGTAGACCGTCACTCTCAAGGAAATTTGTGTTCCTCGAAGAGCTTGCTGCTCAAACACAGGATCCAATCGAGCTGCGCACTCAGTTGCTCAACATTCTGATCGCTGGTCGCGACACTACTGCTTGTCTGCTCAGCTGGATGCTTCTGCTGTTGGCCAAGAATCCAGACGTCTTTGAGAAGCTCCGTGAGATTATTATCCGCGACTTTGGAAGTTATGAGAATCCCAGAGATATCTCTTTTGTGTCTCTGAAGGACTGCCAGTATCTTCAACACTGTCTAAATGAGGCTCTTCGTGTTTACCCGGTTGTACCTATGGACGGTCGTCGCGCCCTGACGGACACCACGATTCCACGAGGTGGTGGTGCAGACGGTCTCTCGCCCATCTTCATCCCCAAGGGCACCGACGTCAGCTACTCGGTTTACGTTATGCACAGACGCAAGGATATCTGGGGTGAGGACGCAGACGAGTTCAAGCCCTCGAGATGGGAATCAGGACGACCTAGCTGGGGTTATCTGCCCTTCAACGGAGGTCCCAGGATCTGCATTGGCCAACAGTTCGCATTGACTGAGGCTAGTTATGTCATGGTCAGACTGTTGCAACGCTTCGACAAGATTGAGCCTACAGGACCCACCCTCGATGCCGAACCGAAGATGCGCCTGACTCTTACCTGCTGTCCCGCAGATGGTGTGTGGGTTAGGATGAGGCAAGCAAAAGATGTTGCTTCTCATTAGACGTTCCCTGTCTTGGTAAACGACTGTTCACGATTTACGCAAAATATGATGTCCTAGGAAAGGCCCATGCAAATGATTATGCTGGGCTCAGCTACTTTTTAATGTCCAATACGATTTGTTTCGCTTCCAGATTACTTCCTCTCAAATAAAACTATTGAGCATTGCTGACACAAGTCCACGAATGACCTCCACCCTTTGCAATCGCCGTGCCAGAACTATAAAGCCCGGCCACACATACTGTTGCACCTATCGCAATAACCACCCAGTTGATACAAAACTGTACAATCTGCTTCGGGCTATCAAACCAGTGTCCGTGGTTCAGGAAGAGACCAAACACACCGCTCAAGGTGTAGGTAAAGTGTGCAGCAAATAGAGCACTGATCAAACCAAGTAGGTCATTGAAGTTGGGGATCGACTCTGCGATAATCCAGGCGATGACCCAGATGGTCAGTGTGATTCCTGTCCATGCAAGGGTGCTGGTTTTGGTTCTTCTGGTCATGTGGACTGTGCCTCTGAAGCACCGGACGAAGATGTACTTCGAAGCAACATGTCCATAGATGATTCCAGCAATGATGATCTAGTAGTCGTTAGTATTAGTCTCTGTCCTTGGTGGTGGGGCGATGAATTTTGACTCACTGTTGGAATAGCAATCCCCCAAGCAACTTTCCTTACAATCGGTCCTGCTGAACCAAGAGCAGGTGAAGTAACATCCGGACCAGCAAATACGTAGATGACCGTGGCAGCAATGATATAAAGACTGATATCCCAGATCTGGAGGAAGATCAAGGCCTTCGTCCAATCTTTAGCAGGATTCTTCATCTCTGCCAGGAAGCCGAAGAAGCATGAATGTCCAGCGTAAGCAAAAACAATATTGCTCACAGAAACAAAAGCATCCGTGAAGGGCAGCACAGTAGTAACAGCCAGTGGTGTATTGCCTCTAGGCTTCTGAATGCCAATCGCAATCATACTGATCAGTACAGCAGAGAAAATGGATATGAACGATGCAATTGACATGAACGACACGTTCTTCAAAGTCCTGGGCAAGTCGAAGAGCCAGAAGATGACGAGTCCGATGACTGCCCATACCACAGTACATGTGGCACTATCGGATACGGTGTTGAGGCAGATGGTCCAGGTCAAAATATGACTGGCCATAGTAAAGATGAGGAAGATTGTTTGTGCTCCGCCAAAGACTTCACGGCCGATGGCGCCCATCTTGAGCGGCTTAAAGAGAATCTCCCCTGCGTCTGCGAAAGACACAACCTGGGTTATCGTAAGTTTTCCTTCTGGCACGGTTTCAGGAGCATGTCTTTGCTTACCCAAGGATACTTCATCCGGAATTGACCAATAACCTTTTGACATTTATGTCAGCCTAGTGTACCTCGGGGTCTGATTTTGAGGAGAGAGGTACCCATCCGGTGTATGTCGCGATAATTCCAAGTCCAACAATCAAGACGAGTCCAGGCACGAGACCAATTCTCGCAAGTACCGACGGTAACGAGAGAATACCCAGCGAGATTGTTTCGGCAATCATGACTTGCAGCAATTAGATCCTGTATCAGTGGTTCTTCGGAGCTCTGACATACTCATCGACGCTTGCCTGCGATTTTGGTCAGCAGGGAGGATACGAATTATGGATATGATCCATCGGCTTACCACCACTCCATGCTCTGGTAGTCAATCTCTGCATCTTTAATCTCACCCTCGTCTACACTCTCCTTTCGCGAAAAAGGATCTTCGTATGCACTGTTCTTTCGTCTCGACATCGACGACTTGCGTCTTCCAGAGGCTGGTCTCGATATATTATCGTCATGGTCTAAACTTTCTCTCTTCTCGGGATCTTCAAAGGACATGTTGGATTCGCAAAGATAGTATTGCACAAGAGCTGCAGAAGCGGAGAAGCAACAGCAGTTCAGTCAGTCTATAAGTGTTTGATCATGTACCCAAGTACCCGAAGGAGCATGCGCATCACAAGGCTTGCATGACGTAGATTGTCGAATTGAGGAGCAGATGGACGATCTCACTGCGGAGAAATCTTGAAAAGCAACGGGATTGCGCAACCCAAGGCCCTATCTGTCTAAACAGTAAGCAGATATCTAGAACACCCTCTATTGTATCGAAATGGATCAAATGTGACGGTCATAGGACCCTGAGGCGCTGGTCTTTCAGTTTGACCAAGATCCGATGTGGGACTAATCAGCCTTTCGTCGGGATGATCCCCGAGCAACCAGTTCAGTGCAATGCATTGCTATGCTGCTACTTGCCAGCCATCTCTCTGACGAGGCCAGCATTCACCCAACCTCGTGCAAAACTTCTACCACTAAACAAGAGGAAAGTAATCCACCAAATGCGGCCAAAGTAAGAATCATACCACATTTCCAATGGTAGATCCCTCTTCTTCCTCCAAGCCATCACTTGACGGCGAATACCCTCCTCGACCACTACGGCGAAGCCATTGGCAGCGAAGAACTTGGCTTCTCCGAGAGAACGACCCCACTCACCACCAAGCACTGATCTGACCGCAAATGAATGGACGAAGGCAGAAGAAATGAACCCGCCCAGTACCTTGCCAATATCTGCTGGTTCGTCGTCTCGTTTGCCTGTGAGCTTCCTTTCGATCCACTCTCCTGGCCAGACACCATACACAAGGAACAATCGAGCGAACAGCCTGTGCCAACCGTACGACCAGAAACCTCGCACAGACTTGATATCCCAGATGCGGGTACTGTAAAGAGGCGGGAAGTATGCGAGTGGTGAAGGAGCTAGAGGACTAAGCAAGATAGCAGCCATCGAGTGTGCCACAGAGAACGCAGCCATTAGAAAAGCACCAAGAGCTGCAGTCAAGAGGAGTTGAAGCCATAGAGGTAGGCGACTGTCAAACAGGTTCTCTGTATGGGTGCCAAACTCGGCTTGGGGCACTCCCTCGAGGTAGCTCACATAAGTGGTCCTGATGATAACAAAGCAGACGGCCAGAACTGGTCCTACATGGAACAAGATGGAATGGAGACGGTTGGTAGCAGTCGGTAACCACGTCTTGCGAGTGTGTCGGACGTCAGCCGTCGTCCAGGTAAAGCCGATACCGCGCATGCTAGTTTCGAGCTCGAGAGCCCAGGAAGCACGATCCAAGAAATGGACCGGCCAGCCTTCTTCGCTTGTTGCCAGTTCATAGACTGGCTTCATCTCGCTGAGGTTGGAAAGCTTCTTCTCGAGCACATAATATGAGTCGGCCAGTGACCCACGGCGAGCATGGGTAGCGGCATCAGTGACAGCATCAGAAACGGACGGTTCCTCGCCATTGGCCTCTGCTGCATCTTTCGCTGGCTCTTGAGGTTCTTTCTCGTTTCCAACCAGCGCAGGCGTGTGTACTCGTGAAATGTGCTTGTACCGAACACGACGAGGGATATGTCCAAATCCGTAGGGACTGATGAAGAAAGCATCTAGGACTCTGCATCCGCCATAGAGGCCAACAAGAGCGAGTTGGTAGTTGAGTCCAATACTTTGTGGGACATAGTAGGCTAATGGGAGTCGGAAGAACAGGACCCCGGCTAGCAAAGCTAGGGCATTGCGAAGCGATTTAATGGCAACGCTATCGATGGACTGCGGTGGAGGAGGTGGTAAGAAGAGCAGCGCAAGAAAATATATTATCGGCGGGAGAACGGCAGCTTCGAAGGTCAAGGGCTTTGTATTCGGAACAGGCTGCAGCCCGGGTCTGGGTGTCGCATCAAGAAGGAAATTCAATATGGATGACATGGTGATTTGTACCACATGCACCATGCAGAAGACGGTTGCTCGCGCTTAAAAAGAGTTCCATCCTGATGGCTTTTTCGATGGGTGGAAAAACAATGAATGGAAGATGTCATCATGGTCATCGAAGAGAAACGTTCTTGGGTGCGGGCCGACGATCGGGCCGCCCGATCGGTCCACTCCATCGGTCGACCTCTCGTCATCTCTCCATGTCTCTCACCAGCGTCGCTACAAAGTTGATATAACTACAGTAAGATGTATCAATAGTATTATATTCCAAGTCTGGCATCACAGTCATCTGAGAACCAACTCGACAACTTCCCACGGTGAGGCTGCTGCGTTGAAGCTCTCACCCAAGCCTCATATCATGTCTAGCATAATGATCGACCTTGGCTTAATGCTTGCTTATGCTTGTGCTTCCATCATATATTCATATCACGGATACATGTTTGACGCGAAGTCTCGATATAAGATCAGATCCGTTGATCGAAAAGAAGATCGCAAGTGTGAATGACAGTTGCGCTTGATTATCTTTCAGAGTAGATTGTTCAAAATCAGTTGCAACGACGCAACCCGCAATAGACCACTTGAAATACTATCAAAGCACACTATGATGAGCTCAAATATCTAGTGATGTACCCTGAGCAATATACATGCAGCCTCGGAGGCGAATTGGAGCATATGTCGTACAAGAAATAGTTGTAACAGGTCAGAGCAGGGTTGTACCCACGAATTGCGGACTTGGCAATTTTGGCCAATGGCTCCTCTTCCGAAATTGCGCTCTTGATGAGATCAGAAAATCAGTGCCCACGGTAAGTGAAAGGTGCTCCCAAATCACGATGGAGTAAAAAGTACGCGGATATGTTAAGAAGAAACTAGGTTGCTGTCGTATATCTATAGTATATAAATGGCGATTATGCTGAATCTGGCGCGACGTGGATTTGCCAGAATCGCTGATAGGCTTGCGGCATCTCTTGTGTGCCATTATCGTGACTGTCGTATTCGGGATATGTGGCATCCAGAGCCAGCAACCCAATTCTCTTGTGCGCTTTTTGGTAGAGCATGAACTCCTCTGTGACATTGACGTATACACCCACGCCGTCATACACATTGATAGTGGATCCAGTGGTCCAACTCAATAGTGTTGGCTCAATAAGAGGCGCATCGGTGACAGATGGATGTGATGTACCCAAGGACGTCATAAACCAGGCAGCGTTTCCACGCTTGTTAACATCCTTGACCAGATCTTTGACAACGGTAAAGTGAGGCTGCCCGAAGAAGACCGAGTGTTTCCTTGACCAGGAGTTTGAGTGAATGATCAAGATTGGCACATCAACATCGTGGTTGAGCGGGCCACTGGACTTGCCAGGATCCAAGATTAGTCCACCATGGAAGGGACGTTCCGGACATGGTGCACCCTTCAAAGCCTGCAGAGCTCCTGTTGCGCCGTAACTGTGACCTGCGATAGTGACGTTGGTCATGTCAAACTTTCCTTCCCAGTTGCTCAGGTGCTCGCCCTCCTTCCGAGGGTTCATTTCGAAGATGGTGGACCCGCTGCCGTCGTTGATGGCTCGCAATACACGAACCGTTTCCTCAATCTCTGCCTGGCGGAAGTCCAATTGTGCTTGCTTGAGTTCGGGAGTGTCGAAACTTCCATCAGCATCCAGATCGCCGAGGCCAAAGTGGTACAGTGGTTTCTCTGTTCCATCAACATTCATGATCATGGTTCCAGGACCGCTGCCATCTCTGTGCTCGATTGCTGCAACGACATATCCTCGACTGGCAAGTTCACCACAGAAATGTGTATAGTCTGTGCGAGAGCTTGCCATGCCATGGGAGAAGACAATTACAGGGAAGTTGATATCGTTATCCACTTCTGGTTTGCGCTCCCCATGCTCGGTGAATTTAAAATCGGGCACAGTTTCTCGAAGTGGGACGTCGACATTTGCTGGAATGGTAGTGCTGCCTGTTAGACCCCAGAGTGCGACGGTGAAGATACTGTTAGTGAGGAAGTTGCTGATATGAGCAAATTTCGCGTAGCCCTCTGCTGTCACTGCGAGCGGCTTAGGCACCCAGAGATGTTTAGGTTTTTCGGACTTTGCTCCCTTCACGGCTGGGTAGTACAAAGAAAATAATACTGTTTCAAGCTGCGAACATGTTAGCGAGTTCTGTCAGCTGTTTGAGCGTCATGCATACCAAGAATGCAGGTTCGCCTGTCGACTTGAACTTGACGTCGCTCGTCTTGCGGCCATCGCAAGGGCTTTCGATATCAATCACGCCAACAGAATGAGGTCCTGTGTAGGCAGGGAGGTTCGAAGAAAACAGAGGCATTCCCCACAGCCAGCAGTAGACGACGTAGATCGCAGCTACAGAGAAGGCGACGTATCTGGGCGTGAGACGTGGGCGAAGAATCGGTGGTAAACGTGAACGCGACATGATCAAGGAAGCATGAAGATGTGTATGGGAGATAGTGAGATTTAGAGCAAAAAGCACAGATACTTTCAATAAACAGGGGAGCAAAAGGTATGTCAAGATCACGGCTTCATCTCGAGGTCTGACTTTTGGGCGTTTCGGCCGCGGCGGCTGGGAAGTGATGTCATAATTTTGACATGGGCTCATTTCGCGTCAGCACAGGTTTCATCTCCCTTTCTTAACAGATCGCGTGTCTGGTCTTTCATATTCACACGACAGGATGTCTAAATCTGTGAATGTGTCCAGAGTCGTACAGCCAAGACCATGTGTGGAGGTTCGGAGATCCTGCGATTACAGCGACGACCAGCCTTCGCCGAAACGATCCGCAGCTGCAACGACGACAGTCATTAAGGTTTCTCAATGTGAATACAGCATGTTTCCCTGTTTATTCCCGTTATCTGGGCATGGAAGAGGAGTCTTAGTCGCGATGGCTGGATGAAACCAACCAATGTCGCCATGACAGTCAATGTCATCCGAAGCTGGACGAGTAAGTGGTTTCTTCCTATCCTGACAAGATGTGTGGCACTGGAAACCAGCGAGCACGCACCGATTGACGAGCTTTCGAGATGGGTGTTGAGATTGGCCTATACTCGCCCTCAACCATCCGACAGTCTTGTGTAGAGTGCTTGCGACCAACTTTGCAACACTGCCCATGCTCAACTGATGCTCATTATTGGCTCTGGACGACGCGGTAGTTCGACGACGATCTCGTATGAACGACAACAACGTAAACCAATAGTAAGTGACGATTCTGTAATCTTATTGAAGTGGACACGGAATCATCTTTGCCGCATCGTTGGGTTTGATCAGGCTTGAAACAATCACTTCACTCACAAGAGGCTAGATCTGGTAATTTGATCGTTGTGCTCATGCCGGCCATAACACAACCAGTGCCATGATCGACCTCGAACATAAAGAGCTTGGCGGTGGAATAGCCAATTCCCTGGTAATCAGCGATGGTTCTGAATCTGAAGACGAGAATCGTATTACTACCAACCCCAAACATGCAACAATAAGAGATGATGAAGATACATCAGACGAAGAGGAGTCTACGAGTGGTCATGGTACGACCATCCTGGAGGTGACCGATGACGAGCACGACCGCCAAACCAGACCAAACCAACGCCGTATGCTCCACCTCTTGTCAACGATACAATCAAGATCGGTGATCATGGCAAGGTTGGTGTGATCTACCTCTACGACAAGTACATTAATCCTCTCTTCATGAACGACAACAACGTAGACCAACACCTCTAAGATGCCGCTGGCAATTAGGGGACAATGGAGCAAAAGCGATCAGTTATCAAGACTACACATCTCGTCTCCCCTGGTACGTTGGACCTTCCCAGACATCTCGTGACTGTAAGTAATCGGGCCAACAACAAGCACTGCTTGTGCTTTTCATAACATCCACTCCTAGCACGCGCAAGGGATATAAGAAGAGACTGCATTCCAGGATACCATCAGTACAACCACTCTGACGCCACATTTAACCTCACAATGCGCAAGCTTGACGTTTCAGAGCTCGCTCATGCTGCCAGACTGCTCCCGGTTGATCTCTTACAGGCGCTCTTCGCACGTAACATCCCTTCTGACCCACTGTTCGACGGCATGACTCTCGGTCATCCTGACGTGGGTCCAATTCCAAAGCTCACAATCTCTGTCAATGGCTTTGGGGCTAATAGCGCACTGGCAAGCTTCGTGCAGTGGACGAGCCTCTTTTTCGATGGACCTCTTGCACTCAAACACTTCCAAGGAACAAGACGAATTTGACAACGCAAACTGGCGACTCAAGTACAACTGTCAGGAGATCGGCATGGACGAGGAGGTCATCAAAGAGGATGTATATCATGTTGAGATAATATTGTGCGGCCTACAAGCAGTCAATACCGCAGAATCGCTGCTAGACAACAAGGCTGCGCGGAACCTGGTGGACCATGTTTTCCAATGGTTAATGAATTACACTACAGATTCTCAGGCTCCCCACGGCGTAGTTTGGTAACCGAAACAGCTGAATAATGCAAAGGCTGACCTTGCCGAAGCCAACAACAATCGCATTGGTCGTGTTGGTACGAACGGGTTGCTGTCATGAAGAAGAGAATTTGGGAATTGACAGAGATTATCGAACGATAAGCTTCTGTCCTATACCGTGAAACGTTCCACTACCTTTCGATGACATTCATCTAAGAAGCCAGTACTGCACTCGACTTCACATAATACACCGGTGGCCTTCCTGTGCTCCTAGTGCTGAGGATGCTCAATGCGTTTGTAAAAGCCGTAGACAGGGACTGAGGCGTCGAAGCTGTTCTTACAACCAGGACAAGGACAACAGAGAGTTGCATACCCATTTTTGCCGGCGACTCGAGAAGCTGTTCTGTACTGCAACCCTCTGTCTGTCTCGATGTCTTGCTGGAAGAGGCTTCGGCCTGAGCGGTGACCCTGTTCTTAGAGATAAGAGAGCCGATGCGAGGTTCTTTGAGTCTTCTGCGATGGACTTCTGCTCAGCGGTGGCCGAGGACTTGCGACGTGCGGTTGCAAGGGAAGAATTCACGCCGCCAGATGAGGAGAGCTCATCAGAACTGTTTGCGTTGGCCTCCTATTGTTCAGACACAGTGACTAAGGACTTACGACGTGCATGCTTGGGAGAGGATTAGATGTTGCCAACGAGAGAGTGTTCGTCGTGACTCTTGATGGTAGACTTCTGTTTCACCTCAATAGCAGGGAAGTTGAAACGTTCAGCCTTGGAAGAGCTTTGCTTGTGGCGAGCAGTGGAACCTTCATCAGAGTCCTCATCACCAGATAGCGTCCGGTTGGTGCGATGCCCGTGTGGTTTGCTGGAGCACTTGGAAGACTGCTTGGTGTCGCTGTTGGCAGAGGCCTCAAGAGAGTCTTCATCATCAGACAGGGGATGCTTGGTGCGGCTGCGGTGAGGCCTGCCATTGCGCTTGGAAGACGACTTCTTGCCGCGAGCATGTGAGTGCTCTACAGAGCCGGCGGAGTCGACACAGCTGTCGGAAGTAGGAGAGGTCGAGGAATGAGACTCAGATGCGGAAGATGGTTCATGGCAGCGCGCCAGCTTCTTGAAGCGTCGACTCCGAGGACGACCGGCGATACTCTGCCCTAAACGGTTGATCGTGTCAGTGATCATGTCTGGAGAGGGGGCGAGAATGTGTGTACTTAAGGTCAAAGTAAGCCTTGATAATCTGGCTGGTCTTTCTCGTAATATCTCGCTTGCTCAGTCCATGGTTCTTGAGGCTCCTGATTAAGGCCTTCACAGCAAGATCTTTGTAATGTGTTGAGGGACGCCTGTGTTTGAGCTTACGCACGATACCACGGATGTTCATGATAGGCAAGTAAGTAGAGTGAATTATGTGGACGAAACGATGCGAGAGATAGAAACAGAGAACTGGGAGTTGTATACGCGTGTAAACAGAAGATGCTAGCGGATGATGGAGGAAAGAACGAGGCGGCTGGCGATAGCTGCCAGAGGAGATGTCAGTTTTCGCGGAGCGCACGACTTCGGAGACAGGAGAGCGAGTGCGACGTCTGTTCTTCAACCTGTCAGAGGCAAAGTGGTCATGGGACTCATCGGTTGAATCGCCGGTCATCGGCAGGCGTATTCTCCCATGATCTTCCACGCCTTGCACGGAGTTGAGGGCAGACTTCTGTTCGGCCGTGGTGGCTGGAGAGTTGCAACGTGCAGGTACGAGGGAGGGCTCCATGTCGTTAGCCACAGGAAGTTCGCCAGAATTTCTGCGACAGCAGGTCTAGCTCCTTTACAACCTGGAGTAATCGATTCGTGCCGAAGCTCAACCTGAGGCCGAGTCTGGCCTCTGGATTGTCATTCATATCTTGATCACCCTCGTCGATGGGCAAATGGGGAGAGCAATCACCATCCATGCGTCATGCTATTGTTTGCTATCACTGAATGATCAGTGACACCTAGCCTCACAGCAGAAAGAAATTGGCCAATGAAGAGTCTGATATCTCCACATTCAATCCGGGCCTGATCGACTCTCTTCGCGCGAATAAGCTCCATCAACTTTGAACCTCACGGTGCTTCGAGACAATATTTCCCTCTCCGACCTCTTCAACTCTCTTCTCTCCCTACACACCAACACGATCATCAACAAAGTCCTACAAACCATCTCAACTACCGCAAAGATGAGATTCTGGGAGACTGTTGTCCGCTTGTCTATTCGTTACCTCGGACCAGAGCCCACCGAAGAGATCTTCATCTCGATCGTCCTGTTCTACGCCCGTGTCAAGCAGATCCAGATTCAGGTCCAGATCTTTTTTGGCAGCTTCAATCTCTTGACCTACTTGATGATTCCATCCATCGTCAGCGTCATCATCTCCCTCACCTCATCGTCGATCCAGATGCGCATCGGCTGCCTCCTTCTCATGCTGGTCATGCTGAAGTTGGCCATCGGCGCCGAGATCGCATGGAACGGCCCTTTCTATCACTAAGATCTTTGCTTGCACTATCAACTGTTGCGTCTAAGGCCATGAAGCGTCTACACGAGGTATGTTCTGGCATAATTCACACAGATAGGAGCCGTCACTGACATGTCATTAGCGCATGTCTGGAATCCATTCATTAAACATCTTCAAAGACTGTCTATCTTCAGTTGAGAGAAAGGAGGAACGCGGATCTTGCAATGTTTCAGGTGGAAATCAGGACTGAGAAGATTCGAAGCAGCATGTTGTCATCAATCGAATACTACTGTCATTCTCTGGAAACCAACCATTTCTTTCTTCCTCGTCGTCGTCGTGAGTCATATCAAAATGCAGTAATCGGTTAAAATATCAAGCCACGTCCAAAGAGAGTCTTCTCGTCGCTATGCTTTCTCTGGTCCTGACGATGTTTTCTAACATCATGTTGCATTTCTACAGCTCTTGGAGTGTTTGTTATGTCTTTCGAGAGCGACGACTCTCCTGAGCCTTCCCCAGGCGCTCAAGTATGTATCTATCAGGCTCCCCGTTGATGAGTGGGTCTGGTCGGCTCCATCTACACCTCTGCTCCGGCATTGTATACCATGAGAATTCAGGATAGAATCAAGACATAATGCCTTGTTTGAGGGAGACATTACTTTCTCTCGCTCTCAAGCACATGTCTCGGGTCTCTGCATATACTTCAATATGCCCCGTCCCAATCTATACTATAGACATGCACAATCAAAAGTAGAATCATAGTAGCTTCCAAAGAAAAACAGTTAATTCCAAGCGCTGCAAAAGGGGTATCTCTAATCATGACTTCATTACTGCCTTTTCACCGCCCCTCTCTCCATCATGTTCTTCACTCGAAACATTCACTTGCCCTCAAACATAGCCTTCAGCTCAGGGAACAGCTTACCCACCTTGGGTTTCTTCATGTTCTCCTTCACTGGGTCGAAGGGCTCAGCGAAGGTGACGCGCTTGACAGTCTTGGGGGCGCGAGCAGAGGGCTTCGAGGGGGTGGTAATCCACTCGTTGTCTTTCTTGATAGGGGCAAGGGGAGCGCGCTTGAGACTAGGCTTGCCAGGCAAACGGGGAGAGCGAGGGAGTTGAGGGAGGGTAGGGAGAGGAGAGTGAGGGGGGATGTTGACCACTTTGGCAGCACCCTTCTTGAATGACTGCACGGTCATGGCTTGAGCTGTGTGATAGCTGTTGGATTATCAGTCATGAGAGCACAGGGAAAGCAGAATCGGGCACACTAACACGCCGTTCTCGGGTCTGTGGGAGAGGATCTCATAGCAGGTGATCTGGTGGGCGCGGGAGAGATCAGGGCTGCGAAGCAGGAGGCGGGCAACTCGCTGCGACGATTCAATATCGTTGGCGGCGAAGTAGTTGGTTGCGCGGGTGATGAGGATGTTGTAGGCACTGATATGGGCCGGAGTCTCGTCGTTGCTGGTACTCGAGCGCTGTGTGGCTGTAGAAGAGGGACCCATCTTGGTGGTGACGTTGTGCAAGGTGGTTTGCGCGGTGGTAGTGGTAGACGGTGGAAGAGGACGCAGAGCTAGACAGAATGATGTGTGCGGTCACGGACAAGTGCCGAGCAAACGGATTGGCACAAGTGAAGGCAAGTGAAAGTCTGAGGGGACGAACAAGGATGTGGTCATTTCTTTTCCAAATGCTAGAGACAAAAAATGCTTGATCGAGACTTGTACGAAAGGAAAGAAAACACTGATAGGGCCGTCGTTCGTCTCTCGACGCTCCCCTCCTTACAACACACCGTTGACCTGCGCACATGTGCGTCTCTGGTCGCTACATCTAGCACGAAGCACCGCCACTGGGGATGTTCGAGCAAGCAGTGGACTTCTTGCCACCAGTGATGGAGTTACCGCTCCAAGTCCAGTTGGAGCAGGAGCCCTTACCGCAGAGAATGTAGATGTCGGTGGCAGAGCTGGCGACGGTTCCAGTGTTCTTTGTCATGGTGAGTCCGGTAATGGGTACACCAGTGGTAGGGGTGCCTAGTATCTGAATTAGTGATGCACCAATCAAGTCATGAAATCTCAAGGTATTTACCAGTAGGGCTGCCGTTCTCGTAATCTTGCTCGATGACGATACCGTACTTCTTAATGCCGGAGAGGGTGTTGCCGCTGTATGTAACACCAGAGACGGCACCAGTGGCGCCAGAGACGGTCTTGATGCGGATACCGTTGTCGCTGTTGATGACCTTGTTGTTGGTGAAGTGAACATTGCTGACAGTGTTGTCATCACGGCCGCCAACGGAGCCGACAGAAAGACCGTGACCGCCAGTGCAAGAGCCGCCGGAGAAGGTGATGTCAGCTACACACAGTTGTTAGTGGCGCCTTCTAGAGAAGAAAGAGAAAGCCAGATACTTACTGCCAGAGTTGATGGCAACACAATCATCCTGGTTGTGAACGACAGCGTTGGTGATGGTAACACCGGTCGAGCTTCCGATATCGAAGGCATCTGTTTCAGGTCAGAAAACTGTTCCCGACTATGTTGAAGATATATGGTGAGGCATACCGGTGTTGTGGCCGAGGCTGTCTCCGGCAGCGCCGTCGATGGTGATGCTGTCCATGGTCAAGGTCTTGGCTCCATTGATGGAGAAGGTCTGAACAGGAGAGTTCTTGATGGAGAGTCCGTTGCTGAGATTTGGTTAGCAGCTGATTTTCTTGAAGAAAAATTGGGTTGCAAAGTGTTCTTACATGGACGAAGTGGTCAAACTGTGAGCGTAGAAGAACTTTGGCTTAGTCTTGCCTCCGTTTGAGCCCTTACCATCCCACCAGCGAGCACCGTCGCCATCGAGGACGCTGCCAGAGGCTCCAGTAACGGTAATGGAAGTACCAGAGACACTGACAAGAGGACCAGCCCACTCCTTGTAGCCGAAGGTAGTGGTTCCCTGGAAGATGACGTGGGTACCGGTCTTCAAGCCAGTCAGATCGAGAGTGGTACCGGCAGGAACAGCGACGCTGTTGAGGATAATAGTGGCGCAGGCAGCCTTGGACTGAGTGGCAGATGCAGCACCGCTGGCACCGCTGAAGGTGCAGGTGGTGGCGCGCTTGTCAATGGGTGATGCTGCGGGAGCAGCAGAGACCATGGCGGCACCGCCAATGGCAGCGGCTGCGACGAGAGAAGAGAAGTGCATGGTGAACGATTGTAGTAGTTGGATAGTGAGAATTCGGTGTTGAGAAATGAAAGATTGTTGAGTACTTCAAGACCGGCTTGAGGAAGATGTGTGTTGCTTGATCTGGACGAGTTCTGGAGGTCACCTCGATACTTATACCTCCTACTTTACGCACGAATTGCTTGCCCTATACCATGTCGTTTCGCCAACAGTGATTCTGCCCTGTCGTGTCATTTCGCTCGCTGTCGAGGCTCGCAACCTCGTCAGCTCTGTAAAGCCGTCACCATAGCGCGGAAGGCTATAGATGACTTGAATGATTTTTCCGTCCAATGGGAAAGACGGCAGTTCGGCCTAGACTGTTTGAAGCAATATAGCGATGTGATCTCCTCTGTAGAAGGCCCTTTTCTTCGGTAGGAACTGTCAAGGTTTCTGGATGGCGGATGATGGTGAAACAAAGAGGGGGCAACGACGAGTCCGAGAATTGCCTCGAAGGCATACAGCCGAAGCCATTTGGTGCACGGTGCGTCAAACAATGTGGGGGAAAACGTCCGGGGAGTGGACAAATTAATTTGCACCACGCGGGACCACTCTGTCAATGCGTACGCCAATCACACCAAGCCTCGCTAAGCATGTCAGACAAGCATGTCAAGTGGAGTGCATGGAGCTCAGAGCCCTGACTTAGTCGTCTCGTGTTTGCGGTATAGTGAGACGCCTATTGTGGAGATGAGGCGTGCGTGGCATCGAGAGCCTCAGTGGCTAGGGACGCATCACAATTCTGTAACCGCCCTTTGATCTTGTCCTGAACAATCTGGAGCAAAGACCTCAGGGCTTTGCGAATCGGTCCTGTTGACTTTTCGAGCCCTGGACCTGTGCTTCGCTTCCAGCGCTTGGAAAGCGGGAGGATGAAGAAGCATCGAAGGCGGCAGCATATGAAGCCGTTTCCGTCCTTGTGATCGCCTGCCGATCATGGGGAGCACCCTAACGTCTAAGGCCGTATACTGGACTTCCAATGGCGTACTCCTTCAAGAAAGCGAAGGGTGTACTCGTTTGGCGAGGGAACTACCATTTTCCACGAGTCGGAGAATGGCCTGCCTAGTTCGACTAAATCCTCGAAGTCTATCTGCGAGAGTTGTAGATCCATGAACTCTCTTTGCAGCATGGAGAGGAATTTAGGAGCTATTCAAATGCAAAGTCAAGTTGAAATCAGAGAAGTGTCCATAGAGAGTCGACAAAACAATGGCTCTCGGTGGGTACTACCCCCCATATCGAAAGTACTGTGCATTGAGATAGATTTACGTGCGTGCTACAGGAGAAGTCGCTACTGTCCGACCCTCCGAGATCCAAGGCATGTTTGATAGTGTACTATAAAAATGCAAGGTACTCTCCAAGTCACGGGTCGCACCACAGAGAAGCCTGACTGCAACCACTTTGTAACGGGCTTTCAATGGACACTAGCGCATATCACAAAGCATTCTGCATTTTTATAGGTGGATATTTCGACAGGAGACGAGTTGGGACGAGGTAACAATGCTTCATTTCCATTTCACCGAGGAGCTACTATACATGATTTGTGCAGTTCTGCCGCACCCGAACGCACCTTCCCAACCTTGGGAGCGCCTAGTAGTGAGCGAACAAGAGATAGTGAGTGAAGCTCAGGAGGACCAAACTGAAGGTCAACCAATTGCCAGTGACCAAGCGCTCACCACCGTTCAGACCCCACATCTGCGCAATTTGCTGCTCAGTAGAGATTTGAGAGCTCGTGGTCGTGACGAGAGGAGTCGTAGCCGAGACAACCACCGAGGTAGTAGTGATTGTAGTACCAATGTGCTTGGTACTGGTCGAAGTGACTTCCTCGAAGTCGGTCGAGACGGCAGTCAAGACGGCAGTGGCAGTAGAAGTGACAGGAGCAACCACAGTGCTCAGAGAAGTGACGACCACGCCATCGACTTCAGTGGAGAAGATGGTGGAGGTGAGTTCGATTGTCTGGACATACACGCTCTTCAGCTCGACGGAAGGAGCGGAATCGGACGCGGCGGCGGAAGAATCGAAGGCGGGCAGAGTAGCGATGTTGACCGAGGTGGTCACAGTGTGGAAGACCGTCTTGGTGACGGTAGCAGTGGTGGTAGATAGGGTGGCGTTATTGGCACAGACTAGTGCTGTCAGTAGGTGTCTAACCCCGATTGATAGATCTTTGAATTACCTGTGCCGAACAGAGCAGCCAAAACAAAGGCAAGAACGGCGAAGAGCTTCATTGTGGTCTGCGCTTGATGTGTATGCTTGTAGACGGAAAGAAGGATGTTTTGATGGTTGTGAGAGAATGGTTAGAGTTGCAGTAGTTTGAGGGTGGAGGCAAGTTGGTGGTTGATGTTCAAGTAAGATGGATGTATGATCAAGCTGCAGACGAGGAGTGAAGTCAACACCATCACTTTTTCGCAGCGTCAGACTTGCTCGGGCTCGAGGAGAGCAGCGGTGGAGTTGATTCCAGAAAGTCTCGGGTCAACCAAAGCTTGCTCTTCAAGCATCATGTCCAGCAGCTACCTGTAGTACCCGCTATACCGCTCTTCTTTCCTGACAAACTCGATTGCCGACGAGACACTCAGCTAGCACGCGCTCGAAAGATGTCGAGCAATGCAGAGCGTCTTGTGCAGGCTCTGCGATATCTGCATGACAACACGATTACCCGACCCGCCACGACCAAGCACGTCTTCTTCAGCGCAAAGCAAGTGGCCTGATGACTCAAGAAGACTTCAATGACATCTAAACAGCACCAGCCGAACCTCATGATTGCACATGTCGTCGAGACGCATGAGCCAGGACGTGTTGGCACATCCACGACCGAGTAAGCGAACCGTCAGGTAAGGTCTTGCTGGGAACAGTCTGCCATTACGTCAACAGGAGCATTATCTGTTGCTTTTCTGAACCATTGAATATCACGGCACTGGCTAGTCGGCCTCGAACGCTGTGGGTAAGAGTAGATCATGGCTCAGTCATGGTCTATCGCAAGCTTTCTTCCCAGATACATCCAGTTGAGATGCAGGCTCACGGAGAGACGACTTCTTCCAGGGACAGCCTAGGGTCTTCGAGATGCATTATGCCAGGCGTCATGAAACGAGAGAATGATCAAGAACAGCGGCCAGTAGAGGGCACGCATATGCCAGCTCACTGACTCGCTGTCAAGAGTTCGATGTTTGGCCTGCCATTGTTGACATTTTTAGGATGCATCCGACGTGAAGGATGACCGCCTCAGGGCCGTGTCGGAACTCCGCTCCGCCAGTTGCAAGCCTCGAAAATATTCTCGACATTCCGACACACCTCTCTCACTCAAGCAATTGATCACAGAACGCGACGCACTTAGACGAGCGAAAAATGTTGGGAACAACTCTGAGAGATATCTCGAGGTTCCGTGTTCGAAAAATAGGATGGCGAGAGCAGGACAGGAAGTCGCGTTGGAATGAGGCGTCACCACCGTCTCTTGCTTGACCGCCCGGCAGTGCCAAATCATCCAACGACGCGACCCTTCCTAAGTCACCTCATGAGCATCAACATCAAAAGACCAATAAGAAAGCAGAAATACGTAAGAGGAGTACCTTCGAGGATGCGACCAGAGGATTTGCTTGGGGAGCTACCATCAAGGTGCTGTGGAGCAGGCCCTCCTTCCTCAACCGTTGCCTCGCGCAGAAACAGCGGCGCACGCGGCAAGTCGTCGAGTTGAGCGTGTTGCTGACCATTCTCTTGTTCCTTATGTTCAATTTATTCGACTCCTAGCCTGTCAACCCATGTGCACAGACGCCATGCCAACCATCAAGGTGAAGATCCCAGCTCGACTTCGGTCCAGGATGGAGGTAAGTGGCCAATCACGGGCTAGTAGAAATCATCAAGGTGGCCTTCGGAGACACTCCAAAGGTCAGCATTTATAGCAGCCGATATTCGTACTCCTTCACGATCATGGCTTCCAAACGCAAGCAAAACTCGCAGCAGGTATCCTCGAAGAAGAAGGGCAAGCACGCAAAAATGGCACAACAAGTCAAAGAAACATCTCCCTTCAAGACTCTTCCCATCACACTACTGTCAGGGTTTTTGGTAAGTTCCAAGTTTCAATCTTGTAACAGCAAGACCATCTGACTCTAGCAGGGCAGCGGCAAAACGACACTTCTCAGCTACATCCTCAACTCGAAAGATCATGGGCTGAAGATCGCGATGATCGTCAACGACATGGCCGCTGTCAATGTGGACCAAGGTATCATCGTAGCAGATGGCAAGAAGAAAGGGCGAGAGGCGGAGAAGATGATCGCTATGCAAAACGGTTGTATTTGTTGCACGCTCCGTGGCGACTTCGTTATCGAGCTGGCGAAGATGGCCAAAGCTGGCGAATATGACTATGTGCTCATCGAGAGCACCGGTATCAGCGAACCTCAACAGGTAGCCGAGAGTTTCACCACCGACTTCACTGAGGCGATGATGGGAGCCGATGGAGCTCTTGACCAGTTCGACGAGGAAGAGAAAAAGGTCTTCAACGAGATGTGAGTATTGCATGTGATTCTCCAGCCACGCTCCTATTCTGACAAAATTACAAGAGCGCAGAACGGTGGCTTGAATAAGGTCGCCAAGCTCGATACCACAGTCACGGTCGTCGATGGTTTCAGATTCTTTGAGGAGTTTGAGACTATCCAGCTTCTACACGAACGCTTCCAGTCAGAGGTGGAGACGCCAGAAGACCAACGGACCGTAAGCGATCTGATGATCGATCAAATTGAGTTCGCCGACGTGATCATTATAAACAAGGTAAGTGACGGCTCAAGTAAGCAGACTGGCATATCGTTAACCCCTCTCAGATCGACATGATCAAGGACGATGTACTTGCTCGCATTCGCGGTCTTCTTAAAACAATGAACCCCGGAGCCAAGGTCATCGAAACCAGCCTCCGAGTCTCGAAACAATCCGAAAATCCTTTTGGTGTCAAGCCGCTAGACGTCAAAGAAATCATCGCGACCGGTATGTACAGCGAAGAGACGTCGATCAAGAGCTCCGGTTGGTTAAAGAGCATCAATGAGATGTCCATGATCGACAACCATGGTCGCACGGTCATGGCGCCCAAGCCCGAGTCTGTCGAGTGAGTGGTCACATTGGCGCTGAATGATACAAAGATTCACTAACATCACTTCAGATATGGTATCAACAGCTTCGTCTACCGAGCAAGGCGCCCATTTTCGCCTGGCCGCCTGTACGAGCTTGTCCATGACAAATTCGTCATTCTGGAACCTCAGGAAGAAGACGAAGAACAGGAAGAAGACGCGACTGACGAAGAGGATGAAGAAGAGCAAGAAGAATCGGTCAGCGAACCCGAAAGTGATGAGAACGAAAGTCAAGAATCATTTCACGGCAAGACAGCACACTCCGACTCTGCCGCGCACTCATCGGACTCTTCAAGCCTCAAGTCGGCCTCCGAGACCGACGCCACCTCTGTTGACTCAGATGATCAGGAAGCGCTCGACACTAAGTACCCAGATCTCGATCTACCAACACGCTTGGCCAACAAGAAAGCCCATCCCGTTTTCAAACCTCTCCTCCGTTCCAAAGGTTTCATCTGGCTAGCTACCCGCCCCTTTGTCAGTGGTGATTGGTCGCAGGCTGGAGCGATGCTGACCGTGTCTGGTGGGCTCAACTGGTTTGCTGTGGTACCAGAAGAGCAATGGCCTTCACCCAGCCAAGATGTCACCGATCTGATCAAGAAAGACTTTGAGGGCCAGTGGGGTGATCGTCGACAGGAAATTGTGTTCATCGGCGAGGGCATCGATGTCAAGGCTATCACAGAACTATTTGATGGTTGTCTACTGGATGATGCAGAGATGAAGAAGTGGGAGAAGATTATGAAGAGGAAAAACTTGACGAATGAGCAGAGAGAGGACCTCTTGTGCAAAACGTTTGAAGATGGTTGGGAGGAGTGGAACAACCCACTTGACGAGGAAGAGGCCGACAGTCATGATCACGCTGGTCACCACCACTGAGAGTATAGAGTAAAAACCGCAGCTTGCTCACGCTAACAGTGTATTTCTACAAATGTAGACACGATGGTGGAAATAAGTATTAGGTTATTCCCGTCAGAATCCTTCAGAAGAGCCGACTTCCGCCACGGCATCCGAGTTTACATCATTGCTCTATAAAAAGATCATCGCTCCCACGGATCTGTTGCTCGGTCTCTGTTGACGATATATTGTCAGTTGCCTATCGGTAGCATGTCGTCAAATCTGTACGCCATGTTGCTGTACATCGCGCCTTTGCTACCCGCCAGTGTAGCATTAACGTATATCATTTCCGTGATATTCCGATGGGAGCAAACTCTCGCTCGTCGCATATCCGGCTCCAGACCACACGGCACGAAGAATATGAAGGTCTCTTTGCCCTACGACGAAACTGACACCAAGCTACAAGAAGAACCGACCTGGACTTCACAGATCATGACCGCGGCAGTTCCAATCGCTCATCACTCTTACACGTCCATGAAGCTCTGGAATATGGACAGGTCCGAAATAATCTCTATCATCGTTTGTCTTATTCAGATCGCCATTACCATGGCCGAATTTGCGATTGGCTATTTCCGTCACCATGAACGGCAGAGAGGCGATTTGTTCGCCCTCGTAGCTTCATGGGGTGGAATGGCATTGCGATCGCAATCTCCAATGCTGCGCTCTGGATTGACTGGTATCACGTCTTCGGTTTGCATTGCGACCCTCGGAATTATCTCAATTCTGCCGGAACAGCCAACTGCAGATCAAGGCTCGTCCACAACATCGGTTCCTGAAGCAGACAAGTTGAGTGAAGCAGACTCTTCGCCTGCAAAGAGCACAACATCACCACGATCCTCAAACATACATCTTCACATGTTCAGCGTCTCCTTGTTGCTGGTGTATTTGATTCACGACTATCAAACAGTATCAACCACGCTTCTGTACCGTTATCGGTGGATGGGTGCATTTCCGCACTTATTGATAGCGTTCAGCTTGTGGCTTGTACATAGCGGAGTAGAACTTTGGCAAACCACATCTCGACCGGGACAGACTCTTATCCAACACCTGAAGTCATTTGCCTCACAAGCCTATCCGGAAAGACCAGAGTCCATTAGCCGATGTGTGCTTGTTCCTCTATCCATAATAGGCGCATGGGTTTCCCTCTTCTTTGTGTCTAATTACCTGACTTCCTGCCTTGGGTTCCGCTTCTTGCTACTTGGCCGACCGCGGACCATGCCACATTTCCTTGATGGAGGTGTATTTGGTGGATTCATCTACCACTTGGTTGTACCCGTACAGCTTTTCTTGCGGCGAAATCAGATCAAAGGGGATAAGCCCGGCTCGATGTTTCGTTTTGTGATGGCTTTTGTTACAGCATTCGGCCAAACGATTACTGGTCTTGTGATTGTGGCCATTGGTCTATATGGCTTACGAATGTTTGATTGGATGCAGAAAAGTTCACGTTGTTGTTGTAGTTCAGCGGTCAATTAGTCACTAAATTATGAATATGATGGAACTTGTGAATTGAGAAAAAAAAAAAAGAATTTATATTTCGAGATCCCTAATAAACACCACAACTCACCACCCAAACACCAATGAAATCAGACCTACCTATGCATTAAGGTATTTCTTGCAGTAGTAGCAGTACCAGATCAGATCAGCGGAGTAAGGAGTGAACACACATGGCATACCACAGCCGCGACATCTAGGAGTGTTGGCAAAGCGATCACTGAGGACAGTGTCGGTAGTGGTGACGGAAGTGTTCTTGTTGCACATTTTTGTTGTGTGTAAGTGAAGTTTGTGTGGTGTTTGTTTGGTGTGTTGGATCTGATTTGGATATCTGTCGATGGGGTCTTGCTATATATAGGCAAGTTCTCAAGGGAGGGCCATGTTCCAGTGTCTCAGAGGGGTTGTGTGTGAGACAATGGACTTGTCCGCTACCCAAAGAACCTCAAGACAACAGACCCTCTTGGACAATGGACACTTCAAGAAGATTAAAGAACGTGTGCATTGAGACAAAGAACTTATGTTACAATACCAGTGAGAGTTCAGATCAGTCTTTCTTCCGTGATGCTCCATAAGAACGTATAAGCCATAAAATGTCTTTTTCCAGGCTAGAGCTGTGGCCAAAAAGAGTCGATGAGATCTTGATTCTTATGGATAAACCGAGAGACGAAAGGTAAGGCGCAGCACTTTGTTGCAGACGTGTGCCAATCCATTATCAACTTCCACGAGCACTTGGGCCTCGACGCATATCGTTCATGGTCTTACGCATCGATGGAACCTCTTTTGCTGTAGAGAGGATTGGAAGATGGACCGCTATAAATGAATCCAAGAACGAAGGCGTGCTTATAGAAAATCTGGATAAGCAAGTTAGTATAACAAAAAGAAAGCAGACAAGGAAAAGCCTATGTACTTACTTGATGCCTCAAACTCAGTTGGGCTCGCCCGTCTTGCGAGAGTACTTGGAGTATCGCTTGTTCTCCCAAATATCTTCACCATCCCACTCCCGTTCTTCTCCCTCTTTGAACTCGGCGAAATCCATGTTCGCAATGTCGAGATTGCAACAGATACAATCTGCCATCCCCACTGCACACCTCAGGACGCCGACCGTGTACTCATCCTCGTAATCATCATCGTCCCAACGAGTGAGAACTCTACTGGCGTATATATACACGCAAAGGACACCCTTTTCGTCCCAATCGTCTTGGTCGGCTACGATGATGAAATGTGGGTGCATTTCATTGTCTCCTTTGCTGGCTTCGATGTGGTGATCATAGATGTCTCGAAGTGTACGACCGGAAAAGTCTGGCTGGGTCGCGAGAATGCAGTTGCTTGTTGTCATACCGGCAGTGTTCAGATCCTCCAAAAGGCGTTTTTGGCCATCTTGATCCAAGGGAATCAGGGAGTAGGCTGCAAAGCTTGTATGCGGAACATTGACTTCAGTGGTGCCATCGTCCGGAGAGTGGAATGGTAAAGTGTCTGCGAGTTCTCTGGTTGTAGCCATGTCTGTAATTTCGAAGTTCTTACTGAATTGCTCAATTCTTGGTTGAGAATGGATGTTTATATGCCCATGATTTCAAGGCAACAGTCGGGTCTGCTGCCTGGCTGATGTGCTCATCGGTTTGACAGTTTGAAGCATGACTCGGTGCGATCAATCCTTCACGCGTCGTCCTCGCGATATACTTTTTCCATTCTGATCCCGAGGAGTGCTTGAGGACCATAACATTCATATCATACTGGGCTCGCTTGAATAGCAAGAAGAATTCGTTCGCCAATCTATGAAACCATCTTCCGAGGCGTGGATGAACAGGAAGACGTCGATGCTGGACGCGCTTGGAAGAATGAGAAACGACTGCGAATCGATGCGGTCGTTGAGAACGCCGGTATCGGTGACATCATTCTCGCCACACCTTCCCTCTTTGTCAACATTCTACCCCAAGAAGATCGACATCTAGGACTTCTCTTTGACCTTTGCACCGTCTGTTTCCGCTTTGCTGCGATCCGTACTCGAGCGAGGCAAGCGCCGTTGACGCATGCTTCTGCAGGCCTTGGACGTTACACCAAGCATGCCAATTTAGCCTGTACAAGACTCTTGTGGAGCTTGTTCACGCCTCAAAACAGCGGCTCCGACGGCACATCACCCCATCTTCTAACCAATCTTATGGGGTCCCCAGAGAAGATAATGTGGAGAGGCAGGGAGCAGTTGCATCGGATTGCCAATTCAGTGAAAGCGGCATAGATCAACGGACAAGTCGCAGGTGAGAAGTCCGAGATGAATATCAACTTATCAAGTCGTGGTCCATGTCACGACCATGTGCTTGCCTGCCGATCAGCTGTACAAAGTACTGCCGGTTGAGATCCTCTTTTTTCATATACCTGTCTAACCTTCCTACTTTTCCCCTCATACTCGTTGTCTTTATGCTTAAGTCGCCACAATAACTTAATTCAAAGCATACTCTTGGATTACTTCTCAGGCATTCTCAAGTTTTCATCATGAGCCACAACGTTTTTACTACTCCGAACTATGGAGACCGACGCTCGAACGAAATATATGACGAAAAGACTGGTGTCGATATGATTGATCGAGTGGAAACTGCGCACACTCAAGGATTAACACGGATGGAAGCTCCTGAGCTCGTCCGCAACATGTCTCCAGAGGAGCGTGCCCACGCCGAAAGAGTACTTGTTCGAAAGATCGATTTCAGACTCATGCCGATGCTCGTTATTATGTACAGTAATTGAGGCCTAAGCAGGAAAAGCCAAGTACTAATATCAATTTGCAGGTACATTCTGAATTACCTCGACCGAAACAACATTGCTTCGGCCCGTTTGGCTGGATTGGAGACTGATCTTGCATTGACGTCTTCACAATACGAAACCAGCGTCTCAATCCTGTTTGTCGGATACCTGTTGATGCAAAGTAAGAACTACTACGATAATATTTTATATTCTTGTGCTGACAATATCAGTTCCTTCGAACTTGTTCCTCAACAAGATTGGTAAACCCGCTCTCTATCTCCCAGCAGTCATGTGCGTATGGGGCGTCATCTCAACATGTACTGCTGCTGTTCAGAGCTTCGGAGGGCTTGTAGCGGTACGTTTCGTATTGGGATTCGTTGAAGCTGCCTATTTCCGTGAGTCGAAAACCTTTCAGTTTGATTTCTGTCATGATGCTAACAACAGTCAAGCTGGTTGTCTGTTCTTCTTGTCTTCTTGGTATACACGTAAGGAGCTCGCTTTCCGCTCCGCTGTACTCTACTCTGGATCGTTGATCTCTGGCGCATTCTCTGGTCTCATCGCTGCAGGTATTCTTGATGGTATGCAGGGACATCTTGGATTGTCCGCATGGCGTTGGCTTTGTAAGTATTCTGGAGTGTTGCTCCATCGTCCATGTTATACTTATACTAACCGCTATCAGTCATCCTCGAAGGATCCATCACCATCGGAGTTGCCTTTATCGCTTTCTTTATCCTCCCCAACTTCCCTCGTACCACCAAGTGGCTTTCGGAAGAACAACGCCAACTCGCTACCTGGAGACTTCAAGAGGACATCGGTATGGACGATTGGGTCAGCAGTGAGGGGCAGTCGTTCTGGCATGGCTTCAAGCTCGCCTTTACAGACATCAAGACATACGTCCTCATGGCCTTGCTGTTTGGCATCGTCGCCAGTGGCTCAGTCACCAACTTCTTCCCTACAGGTATGATACACAATACTGTCGACTTGAGGTCTATCGCTAACCAGATTGCAGTCGTACAAACCCTGGGCTACAGCAAAATCATCAGTCTGTGTCTGACCGCACCTCCCTACTGCCTGGCCGTCATCACCGCCTTCGCAAACGCCATCCACGCCGATCGCACCGGAGAGCGCTTCTTCCACATCACAATCCCCCTCTGTTTCGCCGTTGCCGCATTCATCCTCGCCGCCTGCACAACTGCCACCGCACCTCGCTACGTCGCCATGATGCTCATGGTGCCTGGCGTCTACACCGGCTACGTCGTTGCTCTAGCCTGGATCAGTAACACCATCCCCCGTCCTCCCGCCAAGCGTGCTGCTGCTCTTGCTGGTATCAACGCTATCTCCAACGCCAGCAGTATCTACGCATCGTACATGTATCCCAGCTCTGCGGGACCCAGATATGTGGTTGCGATGAGTGTGAATTGCGCAACGGCTGCCATGGCAATTATTATGGCATTTACGTTGAGGACTATCCTGATGAGATTGAATAAGAAGCTGGATAGAGGTGAACATGTGGAAGGTGCGGTTTCTGCTGGTCAGGGTGTACCGGGTGAGGCAGCGAAGAAGGGATTCAGATTCTTGCTGTAGAGCTTGATAGGTATGTTTATCAAGTAGTTCTCTTCTAGCCAATGTGAACAAGTTCACGATTTGGCTCACGTTCTCTAGAGGCACCTGTTGTAGTCGTGTATCCCTCCAGTCCCTCTGACCTCCGAGATTGATTTCCACGAAGCTACTTCTCAACTTCCTGACCCATCGCATACCATCTCGCGTCCTTCCCTTGTATTCGCTCCGCTAGTATGAACCAGACCAAGCCTGGCAAGCAATCGCGGAACCCAGCCCAAGCCCTGCTCAATAACTAGCAAGAGCTTTGGAATCATTGATACAGATCAGCCATTTGAGCCAGCGAATGACAAGAACTCGATCAACGACGTCTCCAACAAGTTCGACTCGTTGGATGAATACCTACTGGCGAGAGGCAGAGGCAGAAGCAGAGGCAGTTCGAGATGAGAGGTGACGAGAAGAGAGCAGAAGGAGGACCACTACCAGGCCAGGACCACGGCGCCAGAGGAGATTGGTGACACTGCCATATACCCTCTGTAGCTTGCGCCGTGCTGTCGTCTCAACACAGGATATTTCATAAAGGCCCGCAACTCAACGACGTCTTTGGAAAATGATCATACCGGCATTAATACACTTGAGCATCTATACAAACACCTCCTTCCTATACCATCTCACTCTATCACAAGTCCCAACTTCATCCTGGGATGTGGGTATCGTTGCCCATCCCACAATCTGACTTCCAAGCTCACAAGACACATACTCAATCTCTTCCCAAAGCTCTGCCTCGATATCTCTTCCGAATCTCTGCAGATTTTCTTCCTTAGTGCCAGTCAATCTATACGGTATACCCGTTTTTGCATCCACGAGTACACCCATATCGAAAAGCTGGACTGGATCATATTTCGGGATGTTGTGGTGTACGGAGAAAGCGTCTGGTGGGATCTCCATTGTGGACACACTAGCGGCTGTTGAGGTAGAGTCTTGAGTGGGATCATATTGGAGCATTGCACCCCCGTGGTAATTGCCATGCTCGTAGTAACCTATCGTGTCGACGCATTTCTTGACTTGGTGGAAGGGTAGTCTGGCTACTCGAGCGGCTAGAATGAAAGAATCTTTATCGCCTTCTCCGGGTCCTCCTTGGCTCATGAGTGGATAGTATTTGTCAGGGCCATAGTAGTTGTAGTAGGCTGATAGTAGGAGCGTCGATGCATGTTTGGATTTGGAGACCAACAGCTGTCCAGATTCTGTAGAGGCGAGTGCATTGACGGCTGGTACGGGCTGATCAACAATCTCGTAGAGATGTGCTGAAGCGGAAGATGCCCAAAAGTCCGGCCAGGTGACAAGACCGGTGGAAGTGAACGGCTCTTGCGCGAAGACATGAGCAGGATTCTTGGCCACGAAAGCATCGGCATCCAGGAAAAGCACATTCTCAAATGAAGAAGCCAGGATTGCAAATACTTTGACTTGAAAACTCGCAAGATACTTTGCCCATTTTCCCAGACGGGTTTCTAATCGAACACAATGGGCGTTCATACTGGGAAGAAGTGTTTGACAGGTATGCGAAGCCATTTCTGCCTCGGTGTCGACGAAGAGTTCAACTGGTAGTTGTGAGCCAGTCCTTCGTAGCATTCTCAACGATATGACAAAGACTGGGAGGTACTTTCCAGCAGCGGCAGAAACAATTCCCGAAGAGCCTTTCTGGAAAGGTAGATTGATGTGCCCAGCAGACTTTAGATACGCGTTATGCGCGAATCGCATGGTGGCGACATCCGTGGAAGTGATGTTGAGAAGATCCGGTCTAGGTGTCTCTGCATTGGTCGTCCAAAAGACTACGGCAGCTGCCTGTCCTGTTCGCAGTATATCGACTTCACCAGGAGAATTCTCCTTCAACGCTTTGTAAACATCATTGCCAAAGCTAGAAAAGTCCTGATCGGTCACAAAACCATGGTGACTGCTTTCAAAATGTCAGTGGCATATCAGGGGCGAAAACACCACGCAACACATACCCAAAGGCCGACTTAACACCATCCCAACAAACATAAGTCAACAACACCAGGAGACCAACTCCCAAGAGCCGGGAATTTTGAAATCGCGGCATCAGAGATATTCATGCATGATCAAAGGAGTATGCTCGATGTGTAGAGGGGACTCTTGTGCATGACGCATCAGAAAAACACAAGGGTGTCAACAGATTATTGTTGTCGTATGCATGCCACGACAGCCGCTGGCCAAGGCCAGGTCAAGGTTTCTTGGACAGGTGTCTAAGTCCGAATCGGGTTGGGCAATCGCGCCCCTTTCTTCGTATCTATTCCGACATAGCCGGAAAATCTGGAGATTGTGGAGAGTGGATCACGATGGTTATTTTCCATAGTGTTTGGAAGCCTATATATGAAGATGAATCAACTATTGGCATGGTATGGAGTCAATATGCAAGAGAAACAGAGTTGTTGTTTTGCATTTGATCTGGCATGAGATCGGCCATGGGCCCTTGGACCCTTGGCAGCTGCAAACCCACGAAAATAGCTTCGGATCAGTATTTCGCCGAAGACCGAACCTTGTGTAACTCCCGGAGATACATCCTCTGCTTCAGCCTCCCTCTACTTATCAATTGATAATCGCGACGCCTTGAGAGCCCCTTCTAAAGCATCAACATCGACGAGCCCAACAACAAGATCGTAAAGATGCCAGCAAGAGATGGCAAAGCCTGAGCACCAGCACTAGTGTTAGGATTTTCTGTACCATCATTGACAGTACAGAGATACCCCTGATAGTTCTGGTAGTTCTTTCTGATACAACTCTGGAAAGTGCCATTGGTCGAGTTGGACACGCAACCAATCTCACACCCATTGTCGTAGACGAGAAAGCTGTCAACGCTACCATAGCCCGAACAACATTTCTTCATGGCCCTGGTAGCATTAACTGAAGCCGGTAAACTGCAGGTTTGCAGGTTTGGCCAATCGGTGTTGTTGAGGGAAACTTCTGAGATGCCAGTTCCACACTCAGAATTGGTGTTGAATCCGTCTTGGCTGTTGCACTTGAAGAAGCCGACCTCTTTGTCTGCTAGACAGGTTTGAAATGCCTGGTAAGCTTCAGGGTTTGTGCTATTTGCAAGTGCGCATGCGGCATAGGGGCCAATGGTAGTGTTGAAGTATTGGAGATCGCTGTTTTCACGTCCACAGCAATCGGCCAGTGTGGATGGGAAGTTGTCGCATGCTGGGACAGCACATGCGGCTTGGGTGTAGTTTGAGGAGGTTGAGTCACTCCATGCACTGGGAACATTCCATTTGAGGAACCTTGGGCATGTATCGGCTGGGTTGTTGGTTATAGTGGTTGAGTTCGACATTGTAAGTTGCTGGTTAATCTATCTCGTTCAAATCAGTCTCGTCTTGGGTAATTGTAGTCCTTATAAATGACGTCTGCGAGCCATCCTTCTAGCAAGTGTTTCTTGATCCTTACGCACGAGAGTCTTCTGCTCTATGGTCCTTTGACGATCTTCCATCTGTATCGAGTTATTTTTGCGGATCTATGGTCGGAACTCCATCTTGGCGATCCTCCGGGTATGTTTCATGCTTGGCTGAGGAGCCAGGACTCAGAAGGCAACACAACTTGTTAAAGGACGTGAAGGAGAGAGCGAAATAATGTGTTATTGATGAATCGGGTATCTAGCAAAGTCGTGGGAATGAACAGGTAATATCGTGTTCGTCATAAGGAAATAATTCGTATCAACCGAGTCTGTTCAACCATCCGCCAATTCGATCACGGCCATTCTGGCTGCTTATACTGCCCAGTCGCTGCCTCAAGCTTGGTCGTCTTGCAGGAGGCTGAGCAGGTTGTGGAGGTGGAGCCAGACCAAGCATGCTCTCAGTGCCGAATGCATTGAGCGCGATGCCTGGGTCGTTATCGAATAGAGATGTGGACTGACGTCTTGATCTGCGACCACTCTCACGCTCACCACGACGAGCAAAAGCAGCATCGCCGATGACACTGGCGTTGATGCGGGACGTGCTCGAGACGAAGTTGTCATTGAGGAAGTGGTCACCACGGTTACCAAAGACTTCTTCGGTCACAGTATCACGTCGACGGGGCCGGGGACGGTCAGGCAGGGGTCGTTCGGAGATGTTGGTGGTGGACAGACGGCGCGCAAGGGCTTCGTCGGCGCGCTCCCGACGCCTTCGCGCATCAAGTTCTTGCTGGTAGGTCATGGGTGGGTTTCTAGACTGAGATCTACGTGGCTCGTGTCGGTCGTTTCTGTCGTTGGGTTCATTTCTGTCGTTTCTATCGTGTCTGTTGTGGTGGGGCATGTTTATAACGGTCTCCGGGACACGCATGTGGTTCAAGCAGTCTTGTTCGGGAACATGGACGTTGTTGAACCATGGGCACTCGCAAGTCTTCCAAGGGCTGGCACAGAGCATGCAAAAGTCCGATCCACAGCGGCAGGTCATATGGTTGCAGCCCTCTTTCAGTTCGACCATAGCCTTGCAGTTGTAACAGCGTTGCCATCCCTTCTCTTTGGCCAAGTCGACAAGTCTCTTAGTCTCTGGATCCTTGGGGCATTCGCCGCTGGTGTGCAGTTTGTTGTTGCACAGGGTGCAGACCTTTGTCTTACATCTCGGACAGCGACCGTACTTGCGACCTTGGAGCTTGTGCATATTGGAAGGCTTGATCCATTGGCCGCAGCCTTTTGCGGGACAGTAGACGCGGTTCTTTGTCGTGTACTCTTGGTATTTCGTGTTCCACAGGATCTTGAACTTGTCATCGAAGAGGTGGTCGACGTGTTTGAGGGGGATGTGGTCTTGGTTGCAGCATTTGGGAGGCATGTGCTGAGGGTCCTTGATGGACATGGTGAAGATGCGGCGAAGACATGAATTACACATTCGGTGGCCGCATGGCAGCTTGGCCGATCGAGTTACAGGCACATCGTCGGAGCCACATGTCAGGCATTCGGCAGTGCGGACTCGGGGGGTTGGTGAAGAGGCGGGGGCTGGTGCAGGGACTGAGGGTCGGAAGATGGAGCCTAGGAATGATGAAGTGCGACGATGGTGTTTCTTGTCCTTGTCATTGTCTTTGTCAAGGGCCTTGTCATCGAGAGAAGTGCTTTGGCTTTGACTTTGACTTGTCGAGGGGCTCCGCTGCAGTCTGGGCCGTTTGTCGAGCGTCGAACTCTCGTGTTTGCTCTTGGCCGCGCTCGACACCGAGACAGACGCCTTTGACTTGGATCTGCTGGGCTCATAGTAATAACGAACAGACTCTGGCGCTTTGGTCACGCTGCTTCGACGCGAAGAAGCTGCCATGACGGCATCTAAACAGTTGCAAGATTCAATGTGAGCACAAGTGGATAAGGTGGATGAATCGTGCCCGACCAAACCACTTATGCACAGACCACCGACACTTTGACCAAAACTCCGTCTGCTATGACACATTTCGACTCATCGGTCTTGACCTTCCCTCCCAATTTCCACTGACAACTTGTTTCAATCTACTACTCTCTATTTGCTGATCTGTCAATTGGTCTTGTCTACCACCTCAATTGACCTATCCGCTTCTATACCAACTATCGCCGATATCGGTCACAAGAAATTTATTGGCCAAATCACCTCCAGCCACGTCATTTCATATACCAAGATTTACATCAGTGTACTTACAAGACCATCTCTGTCAGCTACACTGCATGCTAACGAAGCTCTAGTATCGAGCATAATGGCTGATCCGAGACCCAGCCCTACCTCAGATCTCCACTGGAGTGACTACAGAGGTGCTATCCACCAAATCTTTGCTGCAAATGCAAACAAGCATCCTGAGAGGACTTGTGTGGTAGAGACTGCCTCTTCCAATTCTCCCAAGAGGGTATTGTCATTACCTTTTCCCTCCAGCTGCGTTTATACTAAGCTTCTCAGGTCTTCACATATCAGCATATCAATGAGTCGAGTAATGTCCTGGCACACCACCTCGTGGCCAGCGGCGTCCAGCGCGGTGAGGTTGTCATGGTCTACGCTCACCGTGGTGTGGATTTGGTCGTTGCTGTGATGGGTGTACTCAAGGCCGGTGCTACCTTCTCCGTCATCGACCCTCTGTACCCTGCCGACCGTCAAATCATTTACCTCGATGTTGCCAAGCCTCGTGCTCTTGTGGTCATCGAGAAGGCTTCTCAAGAAGCTGGCAAGCTTTCTGATACCGTTCGCGAGTATATTCAGGAAAACCTGAGACTAAGGACTGAGGTTCCTGGCTTGCAATTGCAAGATGATGGTTCAATCATTGGTGGCAATGTTGATGGTCGCGACTGCCTCGAGTCCCAGCAACAATCTCGCGCCCAGCTTCCCGATGTAGTCGTTGGTCCCGATTCAACTCCCACTCTTTCATTTACTTCTGGCTCAGAGGGTAGACCTAAGGGTGTCAAGGGTCGCCACTTCTCCCTGGCCTACTACTTCCCCTGGATGCAGGAGCGCTTCGGGCTTTCCGACAAGGACCACTTCTCCATGCTTAGCGGTATCGCTCACGACCCTATCCAACGTGATATCTTCACTCCTCTCTTCCTCGGTGCTCGTCTCATCGTGCCTCCTGCCGAGGACATCACATTCGACAGACTGGCCAAGTGGGCTAGCGACAACGAGATTAGCGTCACCCATCTCACCCCCGCCATGGGTCAGATTCTTCTTGGTAGCGTGGAGCCCAAGGTCAACTCATTGCATTCGGCCTTTTTTGTTGGTGACATTCTCCTGAAGAGAGACTGTCGTAGATTGCAAGACTTGGCACCTAATGTTCGCATCAAGAACATGTACGGTACAACCGAGACTCAGAGAGCTGTCAGTTTCTACGAGATCCCCAGCAAGTCTGAAGACTCTTCATACCTTGACAAGATGGGTGACGTTATTCCTGCTGGTAAGGGTATGCTCGACGTTCAGCTGCTCGTTGTCGACCGTTCGAACAGAGACCGCATCTGTGAGATTGGCGAGATTGGCGAAATTTACGTCAGAGCTGGCGGTCTGGCAGAGGGCTATCTTGGTCCTGAACTTAAGGAGCTCACCAACTCCAAGTTCGTGCAGAACTGGTTTGTTGACAACGAGAAGTGGGTCAAGGAAGACCAAGAAAAGGCTACCAAGGCCGGCAAGGATGAGCCCTGGAGAGAATTCTACAAGGGCCCTAGAGACAGACTTTACCGCTCTGGTGATCTGGGAAGATACACTGCTGATGGCAACGTTGAGTGTACTGGCAGAGCAGACGATCAAGTCAAGATCCGCGGTTTCCGTATCGAGCTTGGAGAGATCGACACTCACCTTTCTCAACACTCCCTCATCAGAGAGAACGTCACGCTTGTCAAGCGCGATCACGAAGAGGAGCAGATTCTTGTCAGCTACTACGTGCCTGACCTCAGCAAGTGGGCAGCCTGGAAGCAAGAAAAGGGAGAGGCTGACAGCAATGTGGCTGACGATTTGAGCATTCCCGAGAGGCTGAAGATGTTCAACAGTCTGACCAACGACGTCAGAGAGCACTTGAAGAAGAAGCTGGCTTCTTACGCTATCCCTACTCTCTTTATCCCTATGGTCAGACTTCCCCTGACACCCAACGGCAAGGTTGACAAGAGAGCACTCCCCTTCCCGGAGAAATCAGAACTGCTCGCCGCTTCATCAAGCCAGCCTATCCAGGATGCTGCCACTCGCACCGAGACGGAGAAGGCGCTCGCAGAAATCTGGGCTCTGTACCTCCGCAGTTATGCCGCTGAGAGCATCCCTTCGAACGTTCCCTTCTTCGACCTTGGCGGTAACAGTATCGCTGCTGTTCAGATCCCGTCCCAGATCCGCAAGAAGTGGCCAGATGTTACTATTCCGGTCAGTGCCATCTCCAAGAACCCGACTCTGCAACAACTCGCTGGAGAGATCGACCGTTCCTTGAACCCTGTTGGACTTCGTCTCGACGCCCAAGCTCCCGAAACTGATGACCAGGAAGAGTTCTACTCGAACACGCTGCCTGAGTTGATCAAGGAGATCCCTGCCAAGATCCAATCTGCCAGCAGAGAATCTGCCAAGCAACAAACAGTATTCCTCACTGGAGCCACTGGATTCTTGGGATCATACATCCTTCGTGATCTGCTCTCGTCTGGTAACAAAGTCATTGCACACGTCCGTGCCAAGTCGACAGAGGACGCTTTGCAGCGTGTCAAGGCGACATGCCAGGCATACGGTATCTGGTCAGATTCGTGGGCATCCAACCTCGAGTGTGTTACTGGTGACCTGCAAGAGCAGCCTCTACTGGGTATGCAGCAGGACGTATATGACCGTGTTGCAAAGGATGCCGACGTAGTGATTCACAACGGTGCCATTGTTCACTGGCTCAAGCCCTTCTCATCCCTGAAGTCTGCCAACGTCCTCAGTACCATCTCGGCGATCAAGTTGTGTGCTACTGGCAAGACCAAGAAGATGGCCTTCGTCAGCTCTACAAGTGCTCTCGACTCGGATCACTACGTGGAGCTGTCCAAGAACCTCATTGCGTCAGGTGCTGCCGGCGTTAGTGAATCTGACGATATGGAGGGAAGCAGACAAGGTCTCACTACTGGTTATGGTCAGGGTAAGTGGGTGTCTGAGCGTCTGATGGAAGAGGCTGGTAGAAGAGGTCTTGTCGGTTCTATCATCCGTGCCGGCTACGTGCTAGGTGATCCCAAGTCCGGTACTACCAACACAGACGACTTCCTCATCCGCATGCTCAAGGGATGTGTCCAAGTCGGATCCAGACCTGACATCACCAACACCATCAACATGGTTCCCGTCGATCACGTTGCCAGACTCGTCATCGCCACAGCTCTCAACCAACCCGTCGCACCCATGGTCGTCTGCCACGTCACTGGCCACCCTCGCCTGACCTTCAACCAATACCTCGCTGCCCTCGAAGCCTTTGGCTACGAAGCACCCAAGGTCAACTTCCCCGCCTGGAGAGACGCCGTCGAGAGCTTCGTCGAGCAAGGTAAGGAAGAGCACGCCCTGCTTGGTCTCTACCACATGGTCACCGGTGACCTGCCTGGCAGCACCAAGGCACCCGAACTCGACGACAGAAACTCTGCTGCCGCACTCAAGGCCGATGCAGCAAGATCTGGCCAGGACTTCTCGGCTGGAAGCGCTGTTACCGAGGATATTGTTGGACAGTATTTGAGCTTCCTGGTTGCCAGAGGATTCATGCCTAAGCCTACCAAGCAAGGTATCAAGACTCTTCCTGAGTCCAAGATCACCAAGGAGCAGATTGAGGCTTTGGATCGTGTTGGTGGACGTGGAGGTGCTGCTTAAGTGACGGAATGAAAAGTAAAAGTAAAACGTAAATAGACGATATCAGCGATGAATATGAAATTATGTAACATACAAGATTATTAAAAGGTTCGACTCTCGATATTCCGGTAGTGTTTTGTACGTGACACTCGAATTCGGTGTTAAGAAGCATCTGCTGTTCTCGTGGCTTCTAGGTACAGCGCACAAACTACTGTACTTGAGTAACCTCGCACGACTTCTGTCCCTAACGATATAGCTAACATGCAGAATATAAGCCCCATGCTCACAGAGAAATGAGGAGATGACACGATGAATGATTGTCAAAAAATAATTATGATTGTTATGATCATTGCTGATCCCAAATTTGATGTGTAACGTCTGTCTCTCTCGCAGTTTGCAGATAATGACAAGTGAAGAGGGTTGCGTCGTGCAAGAATACAACGGCCCTTCTGCCCCTCTGTCATCTCTGCATCCGCTCCTCCCAAGAATATGTTTCGTATTTGTTTCCCTCTTCCTCCAGTGTTGGTATCAGTGCCCATTTGAATAAAACGCCGGTAGACCTTATCATTGGTCATGCAAAATAAGAAATGTTGTTCGTGATGTGGTGAGTCGTCAAGCAATTTAAGCCTTGGTAGTGAAATCGATTTCATCGGGGTATTCACTGCCAGCAGCGGTTTCAGTACCATTGCAAGAGCAAGAATCTGTTTTCCACGTTAGCCCTGTGCTTGTCCCTCTATACTATCACTCTCCCCTTCTTCAAGGAAATCACCACTTACCCTTTGATCTCTTTCCACAAGCACAAGCCTCACCAGAAGGCTTTGTGTTTTCCTGGTTGGAGCGCGAGCAAGTGCACGCACCAGCGGCGCGTTGGTTGCAGCTGCAGCGGGCACCCTCGACTTTGTTTTCGGTGGAGGCTTTTTCGCAGGTGCAGTGGAGAGCGGGTTGTTTGCCGCAGGAGCAGGTGGCTTCTTTTGCGCAGACGCAACCGCCGGGGCGGCCGCAGCAGGTTACGGGGACGGAGGAGGTGGGGGCCGACATTGTTGGTTTGGTGGTGTGGTGGAGGTGGGAGAGTTGTAGAGGTGGAAGGTTGTAGAGTAAAGTTGTGATGTTGTGATGTGGTGGTGATGGACTGGGTAGTCTTAGCATTTATATTCAATGGTTGAATAGTGAGCTGTTTACCTATGACATAGCTGTCGTCCAATCATGAGAGCTCTATTGTTCAGCTTCACTTGATTGACCAATGGCACAAGAGGTGATTACGGCCTCCGGATTTGAAGTCGACGGAGCTCGACACCGTAATCCAATCAAAGTGCTTGTGATTACCCGCTCACGCGACAGCCGCTTCCAGAATTGTCGAGTCTATTCTTGGCATGGGGTGAGGCATCCCATTCTTGCAGCTTGCTCGGCCCTTCTGTAGTATGCTGACCTTTGCATCTCTGTCATTGGTTCTGTGGTTTCACGTGGAATATACACTCGGGAGTTGTCAAGATCGAAGGGATGTATTCTCAGTCGATGGCCAAATTGGGATCATTACAAGCGTATTGATACGAAGCTCCTCAAGCATTTCCTACATAGACCAAAACATAACATTGAAGACAGTAAGAAGCATTTCCAATCATAACATGCACTCATCGCTCCACAACTCCTCTGGGACGGCCAAGGTACAGCTTTGCTCTAGCCAGTGTAAGAGCCATTGGAAGTAACAGCATCTCTAAAGCAACCAGCAGACTGTGCAGAACACCCAGCTTGATTAGCACTGGGAGCACTACGACACTGATTCTCCTGCGTCTCGCAAGCCCCACAAGCAGCAAATTGAGCAGCGCAGAACGCATGGTTGGCGTCAGGAGCATACGAGCAAGTACTGTACGCAGCATCACAATCGTAGGCTCCATAGACAGATCCAGGATTCTCGGTGGTGTGGAAGCAGAGTTGAGCGTCCACGGTGCACTGAATGCCTTTGGCGTAGTCTGCAGTTACTCTGCAGGATTGCTCGGTTTGCCAGCAGGCTTCGCAGGTGTTGCGGGTGTCGTTGCAGTAGCTTTCTGATAGGTAGGGGTTTGCGATGCAGCTGACATAGGCGACGTTGCAGTCGAAGACGGCGCGTTTGACTGGAGTGGCAATGGCAGATGCGGCCATGGTTAAGGCAATGACGGTGCTGTAGAGCATCTTGATCGAGTACTGATGGGATGTTGGAAAGGTATTGTTGATAGAGTCTGGACGTTCTGCTTGATGGTGCTGATGATGAGCGGATCAAAGGGAGCGACAACTTACCTTTATATACACAGTGCCTCCGAACTCATTCTTATGTTGTTGGACTTGGTCGGCATGCTGACTAGACCAACAGTGCCACCTCCTCATTCGTACTATTGTTGCTACGTAGCATTCTCGTGTCATATAAGACATCCACACCACGAAGCCGACCAAGTTGTTAACCAAGGTAGTATTCATTCTTGAGCTGACTGCGAGCATAGATGCTCAAAGCGGCCATGCAGTATAATCTCACCACGAGAGACCAAAATCGAAGAATGGTGCATGGCCAGAGATGGAAGGCGTCCTGCATATACGAGACTCACATAGCTTGCTCTGACCGATTGATCTCAGCTGGCTGCTGTTTCTCTCTGCGATCAGTCATGTGGCTGGACGCATCGACACATTCATGCATTCGCACTCGTAGTTGTAAGCGTTCTCATGTCAGCTTGCCGTTACCACACTGTGTTGTATCGAACACAGGCTGCATCGACAGTATATCAGCTCCAGCTGTGACAAGCACAGAGCTCAAAGTCACGCGTAAGGTATCACCAACAACTCACACCAAAAGTCGGGGTGCATGTTGAGTCAAGAATAGGAAGTGGAGGAGTCGAAAACAAGCTCGAAGCCGCGTCGGCTAATGCTGTTATGCATCCGATCCGATCTCGGCATGTTTTCTTCTCCGCAATCCTGCCCACGAGGAGATCTCGACAAGGCCTCGGCCAAGACAACACTGGGGAAAGCTACCTTTCTACTTGTTGTTTCGTCGAGTCGCGACATAGCTTTTGTATGAGTTTTTTGACCATATCGGCGCCGTTTTTTGAGCTATGAGACGCGTGACATCGAAAAGCTGAGCCAGCTGTCACGATCTGAATAGTCCTCTATTTATTTATGCCCTGGCGGCCATGTCAAAAAGATCATGGTCCGTAGCAAACGCCGCTCAAGGCTTACTCGAGATGAACTCGGTATTTGACATCTTTGACTTTTTGTTATAGGGATGCAAAGAAGAGGCTTACGAAATGTAGGGTTCTCGTAGTGCGACCAACGCTACTTCCATGTCTCCACCGCAAGCTCCACAGCAGGATTCACCCTCCCAGATCCAGATATCGCGAAAGGTCAAAGCATGTGCTGCTTGTCGCAAACAAAAGGTAATATTACCGCGTGAGCGTTGCCGATACATCGAACGGATCGCTCATCTCTGGCCAGATCAAATGTCTCATGGATAACAACAATGGAGAACCGCCATGTCGACGCTGTGTAGAGCGAGGCCTCTCTTGTGTCTTGAACAAAAGTCTGCAAACCTTGATCAGTGAAAGATCGCAATGGAAAGACGACATGCACCGTGATATCGTCAACATGCATGGAGCTGTCCAAGACATCTTGAAAAGGTTATCGATGCCGGCATTACAACCACTCAAGGCACCATCAACAGATGAACCCCAGGAAACGTCACCTTACGAAGATACCGTGGTCGAAAAGGTCGAAGATGTCGGTCCCTCGTGTGACAATTCTCCCAAGCTACCGCCACAGGCTGAATCTCTACAAAACGTTCCTATCGAGTCTCTCTATCAGATCACGCGACTACGTTCATTACGAGCTGAGAATTCTGGAGATGAGACCAAAGCCGATGAGGGCTCGGATCTGGTTTCCAAAGGCATCGTTACTCTCGAGGAAGCCGAGCGATTGACGACTTTATATCTTGGACGACTGGATCATTACGCCTACAGTATCGCAAACAAATTCACCGATTTGCAATCCATCCGACGGCGCTCGGTGGCTCTGACGAACGCAATCTTGACGGTAGCTGCATTGCACGATCCGGAAAGCAACCAACTCTTCGGACCCTGTTTGCGAGAGCTCAAGCGAGTACTCTCAGAATCAATGTTTGTGCGTCGCACCGATCGTGAATATCTGCGAGCCATGTGTATTGGATCGTACTGGCTAAGCGACATTTCCTACACACTTTGCGGACATGCGATACGACGAGCCATGGGCATCAATCTGAGTTCAAACTATTACAGAGTCTTGAATGATGGTTCGGAAGATGCTGCAGATTGTCTTCGTCTGTGGTATATGCTTTACATCTGTGACCAGCATTTGAGCATTCTCTACGGTCGACCTACAACAATACGAATCGACGATCCTAGTTTACAAGGCTGGGAGCGATATCTAGAAGTGCGAGTGGCGGTGGAGCAAGATCGAAGGACCGCAAGTCAAGTTGCGATAATGGTAATCATGGGCTCGGTCAGAGAGTTCTTTGAACGACACAGCAGAAACACACAAACACTACCCCAAAGTCTAACGGAGCACATTGCCTCCTTTGACCGCCAGATCGATCGCTGGGTAGAAACCTGGTACACACATCTCAGTAAGCTTCCTTGCATTTCCTTGCCCAGACAAAGAAAGCTAATCAACTCTACCCACAGAACGACGCGACGACATCGGCGACTGGCCCTCCAAAGGCGTACTCCTCCACTCCAACCTCGCCCGCCTGCACCTCCACTCCCACATCTTCAGAGGTCTAGCAAACATCCCTATCCCCCACTACTTCCGGTCCTCGGCCTCCTCCGCCGTCTCCGCCGCCCGCACAATCGTCGAAGTCCTTCTCTCAGACACAGACATGTGCGCAGGTCTAGTAGGCATGCCACACTACCTCCACACAATGGTCGCTTTCGCCTGCGGCTTCCTGCTTCAAATGACCACCAAACACGATGGGGATTTAGTCCAACGAACCCAAGTGCATGACTTGATAAACCGTCTTGTTGCCCAGTTGCGTCTTATGCCGACTGGGAAATATCATTTAGTCAGGTTTATGGCAGAAGGGTTGGAGAAGATGGTGGAGGCTTCTATGAGGACGCCTACGCAGGCTGCCGCTCAGTTGTTTAATGGAGGCTTTCAGTATATGAATGAGCAGCAATATGGTGGTGCTGGCACGGCGACACAGATGGACATGTTGGGTGGTGCGGCACAGAACGATTTTGGAGGTGGTAATGATTCGTTCATGATACCAGATTTCGGGCTTTCGAACTCGTTCTTGCCGTTTGAGGATCCTGTGTTTAGGACTTCGGACTTTGGCTATCTCTAGGGACTCGTAGTCATGTCAATCACAGTTTCTACAGACTTAGATCAAATTTTGACGTGGTGATTGCTTCAATTCTTAATTTGAACGAATTTCGATCATTTCTTTATCAAAGAATCTTCGTACATTGCAACGTGATTGGGTCCCTTTTTTCTATCCGGTGAAATGCTATCAGAAAAACTCCTATGCCCGTGCTTTTATGCTATCTCGTGTGTACATGAAATGAACGCAATCGATTGGAAAAGAGAGTGAAATGCAGAAAGAAGCAGGCTATGAGACAGAAAATCAAAGCGTCATCAAAGTCGAGTCGACCAGCAATTCGAAGTTCGTGGTTCCTCATTCAGTCATCGAAACAAATCAATCACTGTCATAAGGATTTGAGGCCTGTCTGGTAGATTGTTGGCGGTAAGGGTTGCTAGGGTTTCTGCTCATTTGTCCTCCAGATGTCGTTCTGCTTGCATCCACGTAGCTCGAGCCTTGAACATACGCCGAGGGGCTGGTGGGGAGTGCAGGTCCAGTATTGGGGATGTTGAGGTTCAAGCCTTGGCCACCTTGAGCTTGGGTACGGTATTGCTCATACTCGTCAACATCAAGGCTTGCTTCGGCTGCTTGAGCGTAACCGGAGTATGCTACCGGAGGTACTGGCTCGGAGATTGTGGGTACGCCAGGCTGCTGAGATCTGGGGTGATTTGATGGGCGACGCTTTCCCTTGGTATTTTCTCTTTGCAGCAGGCCTCTAACCTCTTCGATATTTTGAGCGCGGTCGTTGCTTGTGCGTTCGTCCAATGTGCTGCTATCGTTCTCCATCCAAGGCTCCTCGCGGGTTGTGTCTAGACCAGGTGCTTGAGAGTGTAGGTGATCCACAATTGCTGCTTCCTTGGCCGAAAGACCAAGAGGACCAGTTCCGTCATGCTTTGAACGTGTCTGAGATGGGCTAGTGGCGTCCTCAACTTTCTTCTTAGGTACAAGTCTACCCTTATCTTTAGCATCAGAAGAAGCTTCACGAGCTTCAGTGGCGTATCCGTCAGAGACTGAGACTGAGTATGTTGGGTTCGCGGGTCCACCAAGTGCATCACCGCCACCACCAGGACCGTAGATAGGTACTCTGCGAAGAGACTGGACAAGTGCGCACATGAACTTGGATCGCCTAGATGCACGTTGAGTCTCGTTGGCAAAGTTGCCCTTATGTCTGACTTCGACTCTCAGCTGCAGCTTCGACATGTCGGAAGTTCCCAAAACTTCAACGTCAATTTCAGGAAGGAAGTCGCGACTGTTGTCCTTGTCGCAAACGAATGTGATGAGCTCGTTCTTGAGGAGTTGAAGATCCTCGAATGTAGTGTCGAAGTGTACATCGAGGGTGAGCTGCTCCTTCATGAGCTTACTACGACTGACGTTTTCAATCCAAAGACCGTTAAGCACGTTGTTGGGGATCTGGACGCATTTGCCAACCTCCAAACCACTAATGCGGCGGAAGACAGTGAACAACAAAGAGATATGGTCGACAGCGAGGTGATCAGATCCGATATCAACACGATCTCCGATATCGTAAGGGTGCTTGACGAACAAGAAAATGCAAGATCCCAAAACTTCTTGAGCGGTGACGGAGAAGACGAATGACAAGGAGAGAAGAGTAGTTCCAGCGGTAGCCAGGGTGGTGGTGAAGCTGGCATTAAGGAAGGCAATGAAGGTGAAGATGATGATAATGAAGACAATGACCATGAGCAGTCTGTCCAGGACGTTGATGGCTTGGTCGACATCGTGCATGCTGGTGCCGAGGGCCTTACGATCACGGCTGATCTGGATGACCTGCTGGACAGCTTCTTCGAGAGAGATGTCGCCGTTGCAGTCCTTGTCGAGCATGATGAAAGCTTCCTCGGCCTCTTCTCTACGGTTGTCGCCGAGAACTTCGATGATGTCGTCCTCATAAAGAGCTTCCTTACCCTCCATTACGAAGGACATCCACAAACGTCTAGCCAATGCTTCGGAGGTACGTCTCTTTTCGAGGGCGCCAGTAACGATGGAATGAGCACTGTTAGGGTTGAAAACCTGTTTTCCAGTAATCTCTTGTGCGACGTTTCCGAAGGCCGAGGTGACCTGGTCACCAAATCTTCCGACGTTTTGCAACAGGCGGAATGGAGTGACTGATCCAGAGCGCTTGTGGTCTGCTCCCTTCTTTCCACCAAGCATGGCGAGGTTCAGTTGATCGGCAATCATGTAGTCTTCTTCGGCAAAGACTTCATAGGCAGGGAAAAGGGCTCTGGAAGCGTCGTAGAGAAGACCCAGCAGGAAGACGTTGCGCTTGGAGTCCTTGATGCGGGCGTTGAATTGCTTGCGGTGGTAGTTGATGCTGATGAGCTGGATGAAGAACTTCTCGACCAGCAGCACGAGGGTGCCGATCAGACAGGCGGCGAGGATCTGGTTCATAATCTTCATCCAGTGGGTCTGGCCTTGATTGTGGGCACGGCCGTAGGGGTTGCGGGTCATGAGAGGCATAAAAGTGGCCAAAGATGTGATGGCCCATCCTGCCAGTGACAAAGGGATCTCGAGGGCCTTGATGATGAGCGAGTACTTGCGGGTACCCGAGCTGACGACTCCGGCGACAAACTGAAAGACAAACGGAAGGAAGTGCGAGACAATTTTGGATCCCCAAAGACTCAACCATACTTGTGTCGAGTAAGTCAAAGAAGGTAGACAGGGACTGGGATGGGTACTTACCAATCTCGATCCATGTGAAGAACCAGACGATTGGGACGCCGCCAATCTTTGCGTGGGGAGCGGTGGTAGCTCCGATGATGATGGGAATGGCAATGCAGAGAGCCAGCGGAGAGACGTAGACAAAGTAGCGGGTGATGATGCTGAAGTTGAGGATCTTGTTGTAGATCCTACCCATACGATTGAGAGTGTCCTCTTCGCCATCGTAGCCGACTTGTGCGTCGTTCATGTTCCTCCTGGCTCTTCTTCCGGCGATGTTGCGTGGAGGCTGGCCCGATCTGGTCTTTGTGAGGCCGAGGCCATGCGAGTTTGCGGCAAGAGGAGTGTTGCTGTCGTTCCTCATAGTGGTCGAATGGACCTCTTGCAAGGGAATGTCGATGGTTGCGTCGCCGTTGTTCATGTTGTCATGTGGGATGGGAGAGAAGCCCTGGCGAGACAGTCGTTGCGAGTTGGAGCGTCTCATAGACATGTCAATGGCTCAGTCGGCTTGGCCGGCGTGCGAGGCGCTTGTTTAAATGTCGACCAACGCCTCTGCTGTTGGTGAAACGATGACTCTGCAGGCTAGGAACGAGTCGTATGCCTTGGCGATCGGTTGGATCTACACACGAGAAATGAAGGTGGGACCTGGGGATGGTAGACGGATACCAGAAGATTTTCGACGAGGAACACTTCTGTTCAAGGGTCGTAGTAAATTGGAAAGAGTCACAGGCCTCGAGGATAACGATACGTGGCAACACACGAAACAATGCTGTGTTTGTGAGAAGATATTGGGCGTGCTTCACCCAGAAAGAAAAAAGAGTGACGCGCGTGAATGTACCACCAAACCGTTGGCCAGCAGGACCCTGCAAGTCGTAACGCGCACGGTCCGCATGCTGCAGGAACCTAGGTAGGCACGCGTTTCACCAAATAATTCTTCAAGCCACAGCTCTTCTGTTATGCCGATCTTGAAACAATCAACTTTGCAACACTCTCTCTGTTTACTAATATCAAAATGATCGTTGTATGACAATTTTCTGCCCTTCGAACATAGCAGACCATACTAGCTATCCTCGCCGTTTGCGTCCAAAAATAGGTGAAGCTTCAACCGTGACATCACGCTCCCCGCGTCGCATTGCCTTTTTCGATTCGAAAATCCTCCAGCTGGCTCCGCTGCATCCGAGAAGCTGCCACCTCATGGACCATCGCGTGTTCCGAGTCACGAGAAAAGCATTCCCACGCTGTGCTGATCAGTCAATCACCCGTATTGCTTCACATGCTTGGTAAAGACAGAACGTCGTCCCGTACAAAACCAATGAACACGTGAAGTCGTTGCATGCACTATGCAGATGTTCAACACTATCAAAATGTTCGATATGTGTTCTCGGGAGAGGACTGAATGACAATCGCTCTTCTGGGATTGAAAGAGTCGTGAATCCTTGCATTGGAAGGGAAGCATCGAATCTCGAACACGTGCTCCCAAACTTGCCTTACCAACTTGATACCATGAAGAAGGAAGGCACGACCAGCATTGGCCAAAGCCATGAGCTCTGTGTCAGCTATTCTACTGAGTTTCTCCCCTTTACAGCATCACTCCGGATCTTCATAACCATCCTTATCCTTTGCCTAAAACACCTATCATCATGGTTCGTACCCGTGGCTCGGTCCAGAAACAACCCAGATATGAAGACACCAGACGCCAGACTCGCAGAGAGAGACTACACCAACTTTGTCTGGATGCCGCAAATGGCAACATGTCCAATCATAACTGGATGATGAACCCTCCTCTTACTGTTACTTCTGATTGGCATCCGAACAGTATGTCGTGGCCGTAGTCCTCGTGACGCTGTGATATGCTCACATCATCAAGGAAACCAGTTCGAGCCCTTGATTCGCCCTCACCACCGCAAATCTCCATGGTCTGTCAACCGCCATTCGAGACGCAGAAGAGCGAGGGAACATAAGAGAACTGGGCTGGTTGAACTTCAGCTTGCTGATGTGGACGCTGAACTGTCGACTCGTTTCGACAATGTCATCAGGACCAATGACCACAACTCCAATGTCCAGCTACCAGAGCTCGATTTCTCTCCTATGCAAGTGGTCAAATGGCGACCTTCAGCACTACCTTTGGTGCATTCACCTACCACTGGTCTTCAACCTACCCCTGATACAGACTGGTCAAGGCTTGAGATCAACTTCTCGCCGTTGCCCAAGAATGCCTCATATCCTCCGCTTCCATCTCCACCTGTCTCTCTGATGACAGCAGCCGAACTGGGCCTTCTCACTCCATTGACACCTAAGGTTTGCTTGCCTGAACTCATACACAACTCACGAGCTACTGCATTTATTCCGAGCGATGTGCCAATCGTGACGCCATGGACCCCAGAGGCTTCCGTTTTTGATCACACCAGCCAGAGTCCATGTCTGCCGATGGATGTTCCGGAGGAGGATAACACCACCTCTCCATTCGTGGCAGCAAAGCTACCATATTTCCATGGCATTGATCCATTCGACTTAGCCGCCTCATTGAGTTTCGATCTCGAGACTAACAAGGACGAGTATCTCAATTCACAGCCACGTTCAACAAGATGTACTCTGTATCATCAGGATGATTACGATCTTGAGGAACACTCGCTAGATTCTTCACAGTCACTGCGTAGTTGTGAAGAAGGTAGAACGCTAGGTCTAGTACACGCCGAGTCAGGCACTACCCAAGCCTACGCTCTTGAGGTCGATTGGACCCAGGAGCCTGTCGTGGATTGGCCTTACGACATTCTTGGCGATTGGAATGACGAGCCCGCTCTTGACTGGAATGGCGAGCCTGCTGCCGATTGGACTGGTCAGCCCATCGACGATTGTCCCGATGATCTTGTCATGATCGAGCATGACGCGGAGATGTATGACTGGACCTTCTTGTCCGAAGGCAGAGCTTTGAGTGATTACGTCTCAACTCTCAGCTCAGCATTCTCAAGCAAGGAACATCTCCTACTACCGCTGAGAGACTCTTTCATGGAAGAAAAATCAGCCTATGAAGTACCTGTTCGCGAATTGGCTGAGAATGAGGTGAAGATGCGCAGAGTGTCGATGTCAGCCTGGGATTCGGAGTCTGACTATTTAATTCCTGCTTTCTTCTAGGAGGGAGACAAGACTCTGAGTGAGGAAGTGTTTGAAAGTGATGTGTTTGCAGAGTACCTGTTCTCGAAAGAGAGTGACGGAAGCTGGGAGTGGTAAGAGTGTGCGCGCATGACCTCAAAGTGCCAGTCATTTCGACAGTGCACTATCTATTTGATCATCACTAAAACCAGATTGGACAAATCCTACGACTCTGCCTCTTCGTCTGACATCCAGATTGCTTGTGAATCGTGACATGACTCAGCTGCATTTATTTGTCTGTGCTGTAGTCTAGCATCTATTAAATCAGGAAGCTTGTATTATCATTACGGAAGCAAACAAGAGGTATCTACGAGCAATAAAAAAAGACAATCATGAAAGCCATCAATTATCATCAAATAGCCATCTCCTTTGCAGCAGCAGCATCAGCAACAGCGTCTCCAGGACCCTGCTGCTCATACGAAGGCGTAACACTGTTCTCCTCCAACTCAGGCCCCTTACCACCATACGCCTTCCCCACCCCCTCACCAAGATACTTATACAACTCCTCACCATAACTCATCCACTGCATCTTAGCCACCGTCTCTTTAGCCATAAACACCTGCATAGCGCCAAACATCCACTGCATAACCAACGGCACATTGACAAAGTACTTTACACTCAGTGTTTCTGGGTAATGTGCAGTGAAGATTTGAATAGCTTTTTGGGAGGCGGCTTTTACTTCTGACGGTTGGCGCAGGAAGGAGACGCGGAGGTAGTCGTGGATTTGGAAGGCGAGGTGGGGGTCGGGACCTTTGGTGTAGTCTGGGATTGGGGTGGTGGTTGTGGAGAGGCAGAGGGAGGATACTGTCAATTCCATTAGGGCGACACGCCAGCGGATGAATCTGTTGTGTGAGTGGTTAGTGGACTTATCCTTCCCGTGTGCTGAGGTGTGACAGTTGCTTACTCGTCAAGATCGCCAAATGTCTTTTTCGTATCCTTTACTGCGCCGTAGATGTTGAAGGTTGCAATGTCTTCCTCATTAGGACTGCCAGGTACATTCTTCAGGTGTGTGATATATCCCAAGCCTTGGAATTTAGTCTTATCGAACACCTGGTCCTTGACTTCCAAAGGCTTAAACTCTTTACGCCATTTCAGTGCTCCTAATAACTGTTCACTGGCTTTATTGACTTGTCCTTGGTTTGCGCGAAGGAACTTTTGGAGGATGAGGAGGGTGCTGAAGGGTGCGGCTTTTCCTCTGTGGAGTCTGGTTAGCTTATGCTTTGGTTCAGCGATGGGTAGGAGTGATAACGTACACTTCAGTGGGAGCAGAAAGCTCTACTCCATACATCTCGCTATATCCAGCTTCTGTGATCAGCTCGGCCAGCTTCGCGGACATTTTGAGCAGCGCATGGCCTTCAGGTAGATTGTCCCAGTCCGAGCCCGACTTTTGGATTGCGGCGTTTACTTTGGTGTTGAGCTCGGCTGCGTTGACTCCTGAAGATACGTGAGCTTGTTGATCATGATCGTAGTATATCTTGATGCAAGGGAAACATACTGTTGGCGTCTGAACTTAGCAGTGAGCTGTTCATGTTTGCTTTCACTCGGGTGTTTTTGGATTCAAGGGTCTGGAAGTTGTTAGACAACGCGATTGATAAGATGTGACGCGTGCGGCGGCTCGGATGTCGGAACGCTCTCGTTGTTAGCTCGTGAACAGCACGTGTCACCCACACGACGAGAATTATATGTTTGCGTGATAGAAAATGCTTCAACAACATCCGATATGGTCTAGTGGCTAGGATTTCTCGCTCTCAAACCGTTCTACCAAGAACAACTAGGTCCGAGGAGGCCGGGGTTCAATTC